>PVJO010003169.1:0-128151 GCA_004026905.1 Hystrix cristata | reverse complement strand
GGGCACACTGGAGTTTGAGAGTCCCGGTCTGTTTGAACCCCACGCTGCCCCAGCAAAGCCTGTCTTGATATTCGTGTCACCCATTTGACAGAGGAGGAGTAAGGACCCCTGTCCCCAGGAGTGGCAGGGCCACCATCCGCTCTCCCAGCCCACTTTGCGGTGGGGACTCTGGTGTTCCGCCCTTCGCTCCACTCTCTGCAGTTAGAGGTGATATCTGGAGGAGCGGCTGGACGGGGGTGGTGGTAGTTCGGTGGTAGAGTGCTTACCCAGCACGTGCAGGCCTTGGGCTTTGTCCCCAGCGCCACAAAACATCTAGAAGAGGGGACAGTGGTTGTGGAGCGGGTCCCAGGCCAGCCGGTAAAAGAGTCACAGCAGTAACCTCTGGGAAGGACGGGGCGGTGCTGTGTCTGCCACCTGAGACCAGCTCGGTGTGGGAAGGGGTCCCGGGTGGGCAAAGCCCCTGCCTTGCTGACCAGGGACATCTGACGATGGTCCTGAGTGCTGTCCTTCACCGTGTGCTGGGGAGTCGCCAGCCACCAGGGTCCCTCCAGGGCCTCAAACCCATAGCTCTCGAATGAAATCCTTGCTGCTTTTTCTTTCTTTCTGTGTTTGCACCCAGGGCCTTTGTACTGAGCTACATTCCCAGCCCTATGTTATTTTTTCTTTTGAGACAGGGTCTCGATAGGTTGCCTAGTTTCCCAGGCTGGGCTTGAACCTGTGATCCTTCTGCCTTAGCTTCCTAGAATGCTGGTATTACAAGTGTGTGCCACCACACCTGGCTAGGGAGCCTGCTTTAAAAGAAAACCATCTCGTGTATCTGAGCACATGTGCTGGGGCCTCCGTCTGCTGTAGCTCCGTGTGAATCCTGCTGCTCCATCAGCCATGATGGAAGCGTTCCCTGGACTGTCCAGTGCGAAGGCCGCTCGAAGCGACATGTTCCTCGGCCACACAGCCGTGTTTCTGGTGCTCCACAGCCACGTGTGGTTCGCAACCAGCACGTGGGCCATTATAGACGCAGGGCTCGTGCTTAGAGGCACCCGGCACGACCATGCCCAGGTCAGAATTGGTAGGATGTCGGTAACGTCATGTGGCGTGGTCTTCTAGAAGAGAGGGGACTTCTGAGTGACTAATCTGCCCCTTTATGGAGGGAGACCAGGGGCCCAGTGAGCCTGGAGTCACTCACTCCCTGCCAGCTGACAGCCCAGGTGGGGCCACACCAAGTTCCTTGGCCTCTCGAGTCTGTCTGGTGGCTCCGGGTCTCACTGTGCACTGTTAACATTGACACAGGACCTCGCTGGTTGGCCAGGCTGGTCTTGAACTCCGGGGCTCAAGGGATTCCCTCCTGTCACAGCCTCCTGAGTAGCTGGGAGCCCAGGCATACACCCCTAGTCCTAGCAGGGTCCTTCTTCCTGGTGGGGCCGTCCTGGGCATTGCTGGAAGTCGAGCAGAATCCCTGGCCTTGACCCAACAGGTGGGTGCAAGGAGCGCCCCCAACACCAGCTGTGACAACCGAAAATGCCTGCAGACACTGCTCGGGGTGTGAGGATACGGGGAGAGAGTGGGGGACAAAGCCCCGGGGTCGAGAAGTGCTGTTTCAGCTGAGAATCCGAACTGGTTTCCAGTCTTTTCCCTCGTTGTCAATTAGCTGAGGAGGAGGCTGGGACTCGGCGGCCCTGGGGGGCCGGGTGTCTCTCTGAGGAGGTGGACGCCGGGTCCAGGACCGCGGCCTCCATGTATGGTGGAAGGGTGGACTTACCCTTCGGCCTGTTTTTCCTTTCTTCCCTGCCAGTGTCTGCATCGTTTTAGGCAAACAACGGGCCCTGCTCTAGAGATAATTAGAGCCATCTTGAAGTCCTCTCCCCACCCCGGCCCCTGAACCTTTGCTTCCCTTGGTCCACAATGATAACATTGTTCGAGCCATGCTGTGCACATGTCGACACTGAAGGGTTTAATCTGCGTGCAGCCCTGCCCCCGCCCCAACATCTGTGCGGGCCCAGGCCTGGGACAAAGCCCCGGCTCGGACGCGGCGGCCAGCTCTCCTGCATCACGCAAGGGCAGGGCTCCCGGGGGGGCTGGGTGGCACTTGGGGCGCTGGGTGGAGGGTTGTAGAGTTGAAGCTGCAGCTCCAGGGTGGGAAGATTTTGGCTCTGGCTGCCCCAATTCGAGGGGTCTGGAGAGTGATGGGGAGAGAGAGGCAATGCCATAAAGCCTTCAAGCGTCAGCCTCCCTACCTCCAGGGTGACTCTCCATGAGGCAGAAGCAGGGAGGACTTGGGCGGGAAGTGGGCCTCCACTCTCTGAGTCTAGCTTTTAAGATTAATGTTGTAAGCATGTCGAGTATGCCAGGCGCTTCTTGTGCGTCAGAGCTGTCCCTGTTCAGTCATCCCCACAGCTTCGAGGTCAGTGGTGGGCAAAACCAAGTGGTGAAGGTCAGCTGTGGCCATGGCAAATGACTCTGCTCTGTGGTCCTCAGTGTCCTCATCTGTAAAATGGGTGTGATGCCTGTGCCCACCTCTCAGTGTGGTTTTTATGAGGAGCCACTGAGATGATGTATGTGCAGCACGGGACATGTGACAACCGGGCTCTGGAGAGGGCTTTTGAAATGGCAACCTTCCTCCTCACAACCCTCAAGCTGGCTGCTCAGACCAGCCACAACAGCACGGGAAATAACAAGAGCTGATGGGCATGTGGGAAATCGGGGTGCTCACACAGTGTTGGTGGGAATATAAAGTGGGGTAGCTCTTCCAAATACTACAGATGGAATTACTGTATGATCTAGCCACTCCACCTCCTGGCGTATGCCCAAAAGAATAGAAAGCAAGGTGCACCGGAGATATTTGTACTCTCGTGTCCTAGCAGTATTACTCACAACAGCCAAAATGTAGAAGCAGCCCAGAGTTTGTGGACAGACGAATAATAGAATATGGTCTGTCCATACTGTGGAATAGCATTCAGCCTTCAAAAGGAAGGAAATTCTGACACCTGTCCCAACATGGATGAGCCTTGAGGACGTTATCCTAACTGAAATAAGTCCATCACAAAGGGACAAATACCGCTCTGCTGCCCTGAGGGGAGTGGTCAGACTCCATGACTGGGAGGAAGGGAGAGTACGTTTAACATGTTCACAATGGGACCACGTGTGTCTGAGCCACCAGTGGCACGTGTGTGACTATCCCATTGGGCAGCGCGGGGCAGTCCCATTCAAGCTGGAGGGAAGGTATTAATGGGGACAGAGTTTAAGTTTTGCAAGATGAAAACGTTTTGGAGATTACACAATATGAGTGTGCATCACACTACTGAACTGTACACTTAAAAATGGCTAGAAGGGTGCTTTTTTTTTTTTTTTCTTGCAGTATGGGCTTGAACCCAGGGCTTTCACACATCCCCACCCCGCTTTTGATGTTGTATTTTGAGACAGCGTCTCCCTAAGTTACTAAACTGCGCAGTCTAGGCTTGAACTTGGAATCCTCCCGCCTCAGCCTCCTTGAGTGCTGGGATTATAGGCCAGCTTAGACTGGTGCATTTTACCATAGTCAAATGTAAAAACCAAACAGTGGCTGTTGCCTGTCTCAGGGATTGTGTGGAGGAATTTGCTGCAGTCTGGACGGGCGCGCACCGTCAGGTCTCCCCCAGCACTGAGACAGCCAGGAGATGGTTGTGGCCTGAGGGTAGAGGGTGCGGGGAGCCCAGGGCTTTTCTCAGCAGTGCCTGCCCTTCCCTGTGACGTGCAGCCTCTCCAGGCACGGTGCGGCTCGTGCTGGTAGGAACACATTTTCCTTTGGAGTAGTGGGCTTTCCGGAGCTCCTAACTTGCTGAGTGCCCCGGCAGCTTTTGCCAGCAACGTAATCTCACTGTGGAAATCCTCAAATGAACGAAGGGCTGCCATTGAATTTCATTTCCCCGAAGCTTCAGGGCTGTAAATCGCTTGGAAATTCAGGTCTGAGAGGTGCTGCTGGGTGCCAGAACATTCCAGACCCCGTGAGAGGGGTCTGTCCCCAGCCCTAACAGAAGCCCCAGGACCTTTGGACAGGCCTGAGTGCACGAGCTGGGAGAACAGGCTTCTGACACTGGATTTGTGATTTTTGCCTGGAAAGCGTCCCTTTGCTCGTAAAATACTCCTTCCTGTCTCACAACTCAGTGGCATTTTGGGGTTAGCAAGAGGACCACATAGTCTGGAAGGCTAACCCGCTTTTTTGGTGAAAACCATCAAGTTTTGGGAGGAGCCGCTGGGTGAGTAACTTGTTTACTACCCTTCTCAACTCTCCCAGCCTGGGTAGAGGTGGCGCAGGCTGGCGGGCCTTGGCGGGGACAGCTGCTCCCGTGTGCTCCTGGTTCCTGTCAGCTCTGTAGGGGTCTCTGCCACATGGCTGTCCCCTCAAGTGCTTTTTTCAGAAGTCTTGAGCAGCCAGCCACCAGATGCAGAGAATGCTATCTTGTCCCTCTCATCTGAGAGGCCACCGTCGGGTCGCCGTGCTCTGCCTGTCCTCTGGCCCTGCCTGCCTCCATATGATTTGCAGTTCTGCATCTCCCCCGCTGCCCCTCGCTGCTGCCCGTGGGCCTTGCTGGTCCTTCTCATTGTACAACCTTTTTCCAACATAACTTTTTTTTTTTTTAGTTTGTTTCTCTTTTCTTTTTTTTGAGATAGGGTCTCACTATGTAGTTCGGGCTGGCCTTGAACACAGTCTGTAGCTCAGGCTGGCCTTGAACTTGGTGTGATCTTCCTGCCTCAGCCTCCCAACTGCTGAGTATAAAGGTGAGCGCCACCATGCCTGGCATTTATTTGTTTTTCAAGACAAGAGTCTCACTGTGTAGTTCAGGTCGGCCTCAGATCCACTGTTTCCCAGGCTGGCCTCGAAGTCAAGATTTTCCTGCCTCAGCCTCCTGGCTGCTGAGGTTACAGGCGCGCACCACTATGCTGGGCTCTTTCCTGTATGACTTTGTCCAAAACCCAGCAGAGCACCCACTGTCGGCCTGCTGGTGGGGCTCCAGACCCGTCCTGAGCTGCCTCCCATTCATGTCTCTGGACGCACCTTCGCCTGCAGCATTCGGAGTAGCTTGTGTACTGCCTCGACTTCCCTCTTTTCAGCTGCGGTGGTGGAGCAGCGCTTGCTTCCTGCTTTCCCTGGGAGAAGGGCTTCCGTCTTCCCCACTCTTCTCCGGTCCACCCCAGGTTGGGCCAGCCAGGACGGGCGGGAGGAGAGTGTGCCAGGACTGTACTGCGCTGCTCCTGGGCTCAAGGAGGGAGATACACCACCTGGTCCAGGCCTCCTGAGCCCTGCTGTGTGTGTCCTCACTCCCTGTAGTCTGCTTCCCGCAGGACCGCCAGGCTGCGCTGCGCTAGATCTGACCAAGGCGGGCGGGTCGGCTTCTCCCCTCCCTGCCCCCTGAACACTGTCTTGTCTTGTCTTTCTTCTTTTCCCTCTTCCCATCTCGCTCTTCTTTTCCTTTTCATTTTTCCTTCCCTTTCTTTTCCCTTTCTCTTTCCCTTTTTCTTTTGCATACTGGGGATCCAACCCAGGGCCATTCTGCCTCTGATCTGTGTCCCCAGCCCTTTTTATTTTTGACACAGCATCTTGCTAAGTTGCCCAGGCTGGTCTTGGACTGTGATCTTCTTGCCTCAGCCTCCCAAGTAGCTGAGATTAGAGGTGCGCAGCACCGTGCTCTGCCTAACCCGTCTTGCTGTTATTATTCCCAGTGGACTTCTCACCTGAATGCATCTGTTTCTTGTCTCCTGGGCCTTCGTCTGTGCTGTTCCCTCTGCCTGCTCTGCCTTCCCTGAAGTCTGGGGCTGCTCAACTTCATCCTGCCTGCATCAATTCAGCACCTTCCTTGCGAGGAACTCCCACCTGCAACTCCCACCATTTACTAAAATGAAGTGAACTGACCATCCCTGTAGGGACTGTGTCCCCTTTGACCCCACACCTGTTTCCTCCAAAGTCTTGATATGGAAGCCGTCGGGTGGGTAACCGAAGCCAAGCGCGCCTTCCGATGCAGCGGCTCCGCGCCAAGGAGTTCACCCAGTTGGAAGAAAGGTGTCGGGTCAGACAGAGGGCACATCCGAGAAGTCTCCTTGCAGCACAGGTTCCGAGGCCCCCACCGGAAGGCACCCAGTGCCCATCACAGAGCAGTGGTAGGGTCTCACACAGCAGCGCGAGTGAACAGGCCGTGGCCGCGCTTGGCGTGGCGAGGCTGCGTGGGCGAGGCTGTCCTCTCTCCGATCCAGCAGATGGGTGAAGCCCTGCTAAGCATCAGGAGCTGGGCCGGGCACAGGGGTTCGGGCTGGAGGCAGCCATTTCCTGTTCCTCCTGGGCTGGGTCCAGGGGACGTCTTGTATCCAAGCCAAAGAGTGCCGTTCTCATGGCCAGTGGTCACCTGAAGGTGACCACAATCACCCCCCTGGGCTTCCTGACTGTACCTTTCTGGGTGTGTGTGTAATTGGTTTGTGTTTGTTTTGCTGAGTTTTGCTGTCACTGCGGTGGCAGCGCCCGACTAATTAGCTCAGACAGGACTCAGCTCGACTCACACATCGGGGAGCAGCTTCCCGAGCTTCAGGAAGGGTGGAGGCCGCTGGTCCAGAAGACGAGCTGGGCGGTGTCCCTCCTCCATCCCGACCTCATCGGTCCTGCCTGGGCACTTCCATCTTGCAGACCCGCTTTCTCTGCCTGGTGGGCGAGAGCAGCTCCCAGGGTGCCGGCTGACATCCCTAGAGTTGGAGGCCAAGAAGACAGACAGAAACTCTTTCTCACCGGCTGCCAGTAACAAGAAAAGAGGCCCTGCATTTGGTCAGGCTCAGGACTTTTTCCCTCCCAACCCTGAACCTGGCGTAGGGGTGTCATGGAACAAAATAACAGCCTTCTGGGGACTCCATGGCTGTCCCGGGAGAGTTCCCACAGGGGTCTCCAAGAGAAGAAAGTGCCACCTACATGTGGCTGCTGAGAAGCAAACAGTGACCGCCAGGAAGTAAGGAAAATACTCTTTTACATCTAGTTTCTTACATTTACAAGAGTTCACTATATTCATTCATCTTGGTGTGTTGCTAGGTACACACAAGTGAGTTTACGTTGCGGCTTGTACTCCTGATTTGTAAGGTGTCCGACAGAGTTCTGTCAAGTGTGGTCTGAATGCTCGCAGGCGGGTTTCCTTTTGGCCCGTGCTACCCTTTGCAAGTCTACACTGCACGCTGCCTGTGCGCCTGGTTATTCTGAGCCGCTTGTTCAGAGCACTCCAAACTTGGCGAGGGGTTGCCTGCAGATCTCTTGTAGCTACAGGTGGGAAGAGACACCCAGAAGCGAGGGGGAGGCGAAACGCTCCTAGCGGTGCTGGAGGACAGGGTGACTGATCAGACCGAGATCTTCCCTGAGATGTCAGAGCGTGCTGCCCTGGTTGGCAGCTGCCTGGTCCTTCGTGCCTCTGACTCCTCATTGGCACCTTCTAGCCCAGAACTTCTCTTCTTCCCAGGGCCAGTTTGGGAGAGCTGGTTGCAGACTTTTGTAAAAGATGGGTGCTGGGGTTAGCTTTGGGGACAGTGAAGGGGAAGCTGCTGTGATGATGGTGTTTTCCAGAATCCATTTTCTTTGGAATGACCTTTTAATCTTGGGGATTTGGGCCCTTTTAACCTTTGGAAGTGCCGATGAGCTATTGTACCTGTGGCATGGAAAAGTGGTGTGAGAAAAGGCCGTTCCTGGACTCTGGTCTCTGCAGAAGGCTTTTCTCAATGGGCTCAAACAGATATCAACCCCGGCTCAGGGTGACTGACTGGTAACCTAAGGAGAAAGTATAGAGTGATATTTTCCCCCTGTAAGTACCGTCGTGCAAGCGTTGATCTCCTTAGGGGAGCCAGCGAAATTGTCTTGGTACCTGCGTTGAAACTGCATGGCATGCACTCTGTGGAGTGGTTTCCATTGTACAAGGGAAACCTTGGGATGATGAGATTTGAAATTGGGTTTGGACTTTAAATTAAAATCTCTCTCTCTTTTTTTAAAGTTAGTGGGGATGGACTTGTAATGACTGTTCTTTGATAATTCATATGAATACATTTTCAGAACATTTGATGGTAAGGGCTTCAGGAAGAACACAATGACAGGGTTCATGCCGCTCCTGTTCTTCAGGTAACTGTTGAAGGAAATTCACTTAGAAAGCCATCCGAAGAACCCACACACGTTTGCAAGAGATTTAATTGGCTACTCTTATCTGTTTCTTTAGTTTAAAAAGACTTTACAATCCCGATAACTGTGTTAACAAGTACCATACAGTATTATCTCATATATTAAAAAGTTATATGTCACTGTTGTAGCAAACTTGATATTTGTGATTATATACGTGAGTGTTTTCTTTCCTCATTGGGTGTGACTTTAACAATTGTACCTGTGTTTATGTCATACTTATGCAAATATTCCTGTACTGTTTGGTCTATTGCACTTCTTTTTTTCTTTTGCCAGTAAATTTATGATAAGCAAGCTGTAAGTACCTAGATGCATACCTTGCTTCTGCTGCACTGATTGTCAGTGTCATCATTTTGGCAGTCCCAAGACAATGGCAAATGCAGAGTGTTACCATTTGCCGGACACTATTGTAAGTGCCCACTCCTGCGATTTAAAGGGCCATTATTGTTACCCTCTGAGGAAGGGGAGGCATACGGAGCTTAATCAACTAGGTCAAGGTCACACCTCTGAGTTCTGCACTCACCTGGGACCTTGGACAAGTTCTCTGACCTCCCTGAGCCTTGGTGTCCTCATCTGTAAGATGGGGACCATTTCTACCTGACTGGTTCCATCAGATGATGGCTGAGAGTGCTCAGCGGGGGACCCGTTACAGAGGAAGCGTGTTTTACTGCACTTCAAGTTTTTTTTTTTTTTAAGCTATCTTTGGCTGTAAGCTGAAGGTGCCAAGACCCTGGTTGACTGCTGCTTTTGCCACTGGGGCTGTTCTGAAGGCTGGCCTGCCCTGGTGCTGGCACAGGTGCCCTGAGGTGCACTGGGCTCACTGTGTCCAGGTGCCATGCACCACGCACCTGTGCCTGGCTGCTAGGCAGCCTTCCTTGCTGAATGCTGAAGCGTTGCCCACCTGCAGGGTTCTCCTGGCCCTCCTCTGCTGGGAGGTGGGGGCAGAGCAGGAGAAGGGTCAAAAGAGACTTTATGGGTGCAGTCAGCAGCAGGTGGAATGAGTCTGTGCAGTGCTGTCCTGACCTGCCACAGTGCTCTATGAATGCCTCCAAATGGGAAGTTTCCACACCAGCCTTTTCCTTCCCACCGACAGAAGCGCTAAGACTCGTCTCTGTGGAGCTGGAGAGGAATGATTGGATTAAACAGCTGAAATGGGTAGAACTTGCTATGAAGATTGAAATATGGGAGGAAGAGAAGGAGGCATCTAGGATGGCTCCAGGGACTCTAGCTTGAGCAGAACCAAGGATGAGGGGCTGTTTGAAAAGGCAAAGAAATGTTAAGAGAGAATCAGTTTTGCTGAAGGAAATTCATGAATTGTTTTGGGAACTAATTTGGAATTGCTTTTTGAGACCCAGGACTACAGGAGATGTCAAGAAGGTACTGTAATTGGATGCATAAGCACTAAATTTAGAGGAACCATCCTGGCAAGAGATAAAGCCATCTTGCGTAGGACAGTCATTTGCATATAGTGTCATTTGCATGTGGGGGCCATCTGCATGTAGGGTCATTTGCAAGTAGGGCATGTAGGGCTATCTGTCTGTAGAGTCATTTGATTGTAGAGTCTGAAGTACAGTAATCTCTCAGTTGTTGAACTCAATTTATTCCAAATTCGTATTCAAACACCGAAAAGTTTGAGAATTGAACATATTTTTCCCATAAGAAATAATGGAAAACCAAATAATTGGATCTGAGGCCCCAAAATTATATTTATAAATTCATTTTTCCTGGACTTTAACAAATTTCACAGTGATTTCATCCTTTAACTCTATTGTGGTTCTCACAGCCTTCCTTTTAGCATTACTGCTGGTGTCACTAACTTTCTCTGGTTACAAGATTTTATGCAAATAAAGCACAAAGGGAAAAAGCACAATGACAAATGTTTTAATGCACTAACACAAGCACTGTTTGTCGTCTGGGTGAGAGTGGCACTTAGATCGAAGTGTCACCCCTTTGTGTCTGTGGCAAGATGTGACCTGCGAGTCACTCTTGGCCTATACAAGTTTTTGCAGGTCAGATTTTTGGTTCAACTATCGAACAAAGTTATGAACACTGAGCAGATTTTTTTTTGAACTTTGCTGTTCAAGTAGTGGAAAGTTTGAGCTTGGAACCGTTCGACAACCGAGGTGTCACTGTATGTTGCCTGTAGAGAGCCACCTGCATGTAGGCCATAACCACTATCTGAGGGTAGATGGGCTTTCCTGGGGAAAGTAGTAGAGGGTGAGGAGGCCAAGCCCTAGTCTTGGGGAACACTAGCAAGTTAGGCAGGGAAGAGGAGGCTGTATCTACACTAAGGTCTGATTAAAGGAGGCCAGGGAATTGGGAGGGACACAATGAAGGAATCCATAGGAAAGTTAGGTTTTCAAAGGCAGGAGGAGCCACATATTGAATGCAACTACCTAGTGGTCCAGTAAGACAGGGACTATTTATCTGCCATTTAATTATGGGATGGTCTTTAGGGACTTGAGATTGGGTGGGGTGGTGGTGCTGGGAGTGTAATGGAAACACACACTGGGAGGGTGGTGGGGGTGGCATGGGTGCTGTATTAGACAACCTTCTTGTCACTGAGACACAATACCCAATACCCAGGAGATTCTGTTTATGGTCAGATGGCTCCAAGTAGCATCATGGTGAAGGGCATGCATAGCAAAGCTGTTTAGTTCATGGGAGCCAGAGTGCAGAGGAGAGGAACAGTCCTGGAGAGGGGTGGGACAGGGACCATATATAGTACCCAGAGACACATCTTTATGACTCACCCAGACTTACCCAGAAGTGTGCTTTATTAATCTAGTAGTGGTTTCTTCATCCAGTGAAGTTGACAATCAGGATTAAAAGTCACAATCCACCCCTTGTCAACTTCTTGTCCAAACACATCTTCTTAAACCATACTTAATCTCCAAATAAAGATAATAGCAAGTTCATAATTCCTCTTAACATAATACAACTATCATACAACTGGAAACACAATAATTCCTTCCCCAAAGTTTCAACAGTTTTATCATTTTTCAAAAGTCCAAGTATCTTCTGAGACTCAAGGCAAACTCTTAGCTGTTAACCATTGTAAAAGTAAAACACAAGTTACATAATCCCAAGGTACAATAGCATAGGGTAAAACATTCACATTAAAAAAAAAAAAAAGGAATGAGCAATAGAAAAGAATCAGAGCAAAGCAAGACCAAAATCCAGCATAGCAAACATTAAACCCTGTAGCTCATATCCAGTATCTGGGGCAGATGGTGCTAAAATGTGAGTTCCGAAGGCATGGGTGGCTCCACCCCCATGTCCTTGCTAGTTTCAGCCACAAGTCTCTGCAGCTTCCTTCAGCTGACATTTCATATTCCTGGTATCTCTGACTTCCTGGGATCTCCACTGTACCATTGGCCTCATTCCCAGTTTATGAAACTGTCCTCTCTGATGCTCCTTGCCTGGCCTCCCAGGCCTCCTTTGAAGTATGATTGGACACCTCCCTGACCCCACAACTCTTGCATTCAGCATGCTAGTAAAACCAACATCGTGTGGATGATGTCAAGGTCTTTTGTCAGAAAAGCAGTAACAGTAACTGTGCCCCCTTGGACTATGGATGCAGCAGCCTTTGAGTGCATGGATGATTGAGCACTGTAAAATGAATTCCTGGAAACCACTTCCCTGGGAGTTTCTCCTTAAGCAGGGATCCCAGGGACTGTCTTCTCAAATGAAAGGTTGACACTTGTGCACCCTTTAGACTGCCCTGGGTGAGCTCTTGCTGATTCCTGAGATGCCCTCAAGGCATCTTTTGGTTTTTTTCTTTTCTTTTTTTGGGTGGGGAGGTGGTGTGCTGGGGATCAAACTCAGGGCCTTGAGCTTGCTACGCAAGTGCTCTCTACCATTGAGCTAAATCTCCAACCCCCTTGATTTCTTTTTAATGATACTAATCTCTTAACAGCCACACCTCATTTGGACCCAACTTTATACATGGCTCCTTCTGAACCAAAATATAAGTGTTTCAATTTTTTTTTTTTTTTTTTTGGTGCTGGGGATCGAACTCATGGACTTGCGCTTGCTAGGCTAGTGCTCTACCACTGAGCTAAATCCCCAACCCTGTTTCAATTTTTTATACTCTTCATTTTGCCTCCTACTCACAGTATAAGTCTGGTTAAAATCAGCCAGCAGTACTCATGCCACAGCCTGAATGTTGTGCTGCCTCAAAATTTCCTCTACCAGATTAGTCTGTTTCCCTTAGTCTCAGTAGCCTGCAAAGTCTCAGGAGATGGGCAAAAATGAAGACAGATGCCCTTCCAGAGTGTAAGACACAAGGCCATTGGTCAAATTGCCAGTGGAGTCCTTGTTTCTCACTGACACCTCCTGAGCCTGGCCTTTACTGTCCGTATTCCTATCAGCATCCTGATCTTCTGAGCTCTGACCCGTTAAGTTCTGTTTATAGCATCCCAGGAGTTCTCCAGCCTGCTTTTCCACACCTTTCCAAACTCTTCATAAACTAGTTTCAAAGGTTTCTAGACTACACGATCAGATAGAGTTAGAGAAATGACCCCACTTCTGGTACCAGTTTTTTGTATTTGCATCCATTGCTGAGATGCAGTATCTGACACCTGTAGTTTAAAGCCTCCTTTAAGGTTTAATTTAGCTCAGGAGAGTTAGTACATGATCAGCAAGCTCTAAGGCAGAAACCTCATGGCAGAAGGGCATGGTGGAGCAAAGCAGAGGAGGGGAATGGTGCTGGAGAAGAATGGGCGATATATAGTAGCCAAGGTCACCCTTTCAGGACCCACTCTGACACACCCAAAGTGTGCTTTAATAATCTACTAAGTATTTCTTAATCCATGAATTCGATCAGTAAGGATTATATGTTGACTGCTTGCTAGACAGAGAGGGATGCTATCCAAGACTTGTCACTGCTTCTTGGGCCTCAGCACCCTGTGGCTTCACCTCTCCTAGTCTCCTGGACAAAGTACCTGAAGAGTCTGAGTTGTCACAGGGTGTGTTATCAGGCTCATAGGACAGACCTGCTGCCTTCCACGCTTCCTCCTGCACACTCTTCTGATCTCCTGGCACCATCCTCTAGGAGAAGAGTGTGGTGGGTTGCTGCCGGCAGACATTCCAGTCGCACATGACACATACACCACCACCACCCAGAATGTCCAGGGTGTTCAGAGCAGCAGTGCTTTAGGGACCCTGATTTGGAAAGTCCCAAAATGCCCAGGAACTACAGGATGGACAAGTCAGTTGGGCTGTAATGAAGCTGTACAATCTTGGCAATGCTGATGAACGAGCGTTCACAGTAATATGGATCTCAAAAGCATTGTTAAAGAAGCCGGGCCCCAAAGAATATACACTGCATTATTCCCTGTAGAGAATGTAAAAAAACTTGGCAAAGGTAGCCTGTGGGTGTGAGGGGTCTGGGGATGCTCTGTTTGTTGATCCGGGTGGAGTTCCCATGAGTGGATTTGCTTTGTGACAGTTTGCTGAGCTGCATTATATGCATGGAACAGTGGGATAAGAGCGTTCTATCAAATGAGCATAGAAATTGTCTTTGCCAGGGTGTCAAAGTGGTCCCAGTGGTGGGTAAGTTCTCTGGTTTTGATGGGACCCAGTTCAGTCCAGCTCCTTGACCCTGAACAGACCAGTCCATTCCCCTTGGGTCTCAGGCGCATACCCTGCCAATGTGGTATTGTGCTTATCTCCTAGGGTGGCATGGGGGCTGAAGGAGCCCACAGGTGGCAGGGGTTGGCCCAGGATCTCTTCCTGCCCCCCTCACCTTGGGTCACCTCCCAAGTGCTCTTGATTCTCAGTGGGCTGTCCTTTCTAGCAGTTGCCACAACCCTTCCCCTGCCCCCTGCGCCTTTCACGTTCTTCGTCAGTAAGCATAAGGGTCTGGTGGGCTCTGTGCCCTTCTCTCCCATGCAGGCTGCCCTGTCCCAGGTGCTGGGTCAGGAGAGCTGTGCTGTTGTGGGCTGAGGGGTGGGCGAGGGGCACGCTGTTCTCAGGAGGCCCTGGACAGTTCCTGCATAGTGGCCGAGGGTACTGGGAGCAGCAGTCCACAGGTCACCTTCCCGAGTCCCTCCAAGGACAGCCTGTCCTGAGCCCAGCCGGGTCTCAGGCTCAGGGACTCCATCAGCCCTTCTGCCCAGTGGGGAGCAGTGCTCCTCCTGCCTTACCCCAGTAGTTTTTCCAACTGTTGCTAAGGGTCACAATCGATCTTTATAAGTGGGAATCTGTAGGAAGGGTCTTCAGGCTGCCAGTGTGTGAGCCTTTCTGTGATTCCATTTCTGTCCTGCTGTCCTTGGAACAGTGGCAGCCCAAGGGCTTCCAGGGCCCATTAGGAGGAAGCAAGTTGGTCATATTTCTCATTTTTTTCTGGCTAAACTGACTCTGCTCTGCTTTTAGAACTATCTCGGAGTGCAGAAATTAAAAGTACAGACTTCCTGCCCAGAGCTGTTGATCTTTCTGGCTCAGGGTGGGCCAAGCACAGCATGATGCCAGGTCCCGCTATGCACTTCTCTTTCCAACTCCACGTGAATCCGGAGCCTTCACTTTGGTAGCTTGAAATCTGCCAAGATGATGGTATTTACACCATGGAAGTTGGCAGCCCTGCAGATCAAGCCCCAGAGACTAGTTACGGAACATTTACTAGCCCACCATGGGCCAGAACATCTGTTATTTTTTAAATGTGTCCACAGTGATGGTTAGGTGCAGCCAGGGCTGAGAACTGCTGGCCTAAGGTGTCCCAGAACGGGACTGCAGCTCTGGCCTGCACCTCTTGGCTGGCTGGGATCAGCCCTCCTTTCCCCAGCAAGTTGAGTGCAGAGTCATGCTCTTGCTGTTCAAGATGACATGGGGTCCCAGTCCAGGACCCTCCTGCCTGCTCTCTGTTCTCAGGGGCACTCATCGCCAGGGTGGCAACGGGCAGGTCTCCACCCTGCCGAGCAAGGTGCTGGGACTCTGTGCCGATAGAGAAACCCTGAGACTAACAGGCTTTTGCACTGGCCTGTGCTTTCTTTCCAGTGGAACATGACAAAGAGTTCTTCCATCCACGCTACCACCATCGGGAGTTCCGGTTTGATTTGTCCAAGATCCCGGAAGGGGAAGCCGTGACTGCAGCCGAATTCCGAATCTATAAGGACTACATCCGGGAACGCTTTGATAACGAGACCTTCCGGATCAGCGTCTACCAGGTGCTCCAGGAGCACTTGGGCAGGTGGGTGTTACATTGGTGCTGGGGCGGGTGCTGAGCTTAGTCCAGCTACAGAGGAGGAAGGGGTAATGATCCAGGATGGAGTCAGACAGGGCAGGGACGATCGTGGCAGCTTCCTCCATAGAGCACCAACCACCTTCAGGCCCTGGACAGGATATCTTTCTAGAAGAAAGTGTATGATATATGTTGCTGTTTCTTAAAACTATGACGGTCTCTGAGTCTGGGGACTTTTGGCCTCGTGTAGGTATCAATGAGCAGGTCTCCATCTGGCCACGTGCTCAGGGACATGGAAGAGAGGGTAGAGGTTGAGTCTGTGTTGAAGATCTCCCTGTTCCCTTCATCACTGTGAAGCCCCACACAGTGTCAGGCAACCTGTAAGTGACCATTAGTAATAAAATGTTAGGCAGAAAAAACCCAAACTGAAAATAAACAGCCCGAGGACTCTCGGCTTTCCAAGAATCACTAAGTTGGGGACCAAAACCTTGCACTGAAAGACTTTAGTTTCTGGAGAGCCTTTAATTTCAGGATCTTGTGAGAGGCAAAAAGACTAAGGGAAAGGACCGTCACATCCATCACAGTCCTCAGGTGCACCTGCCCAGGTCATGTTACTCCATGGCTGGGTTCTGGGACTCCTCAGGCTGTGGACCTTCCGTGTCCCTCTTCCCCACACGGAGTGACGTGGTGGTCATGGACCTCCCTCTGATGCTCCATCCTCACTCTGTAGCTAGGATGGGGACCTGTCAGCACTGCAGGGACAAGGGACCATCAGCCCTGTGCTTGTGCAGTAGTATGGCTGTTTTGGGGTCATCTCGACTACAAAGAAAATAAAATTTTCGCAGCCCATTTCCAAGGTCTTTCATCCACTTCGTATTCACAGTGTCCTCTTGTGGTAACTCCACTGTGGATCGGGGAGATTCGAAGTGACCACTCTGTGACAAAGTGGACTGTCACCTGAGGACTTGCTGCCATGTTTGGGAAGCTTACAAAAAGTTTTCTGTTAAAAATTTGGTTTGTTAGCCATGTATAGTGGTGCATGCCTGTCATCTCTCACACACTTGGGAGACTGAGGCGGCAAGATCATGAGTTTGAAGCCAGCCTGGGCAATTCGATGAAATTCTGTCTCAAAAAATTGAAATGAAAGAGCCGGAGATACGGCTCAGTAGTAGAGCGCTTGCCTAGCTGGTGTGAGGCCCTGGATTCCATGCCCGTATTGAGAAAAAAATTGGTTTAGGGTAGGCAAAACATGCTCATGGTGTACAGTTAAAAAGAGAGGAAGTGTCTGCTATGGAAATTAAGGCTTCTTCTGCAGCTGAGCCCAGGTCTCCGTCCCCCGAGTCTGCCTTGGCTCTGGGCTTCCTGGATTTCCTCAGTTCCGCAAATGCATTTGTGTGTTTCCCTGTGGCCACAAGTGGAGCCCTGCCCTACATTTCCCTGCTTTTACCCCAGAGGAGCAACTTCGCCAGCCCCTCCTGTCCTTGTTCTGGTCAGCCCTGCACTGTCCTGTCCTTGGGTTTTGCAGAGAGGTATTTACTTGTTACCGACGAGTGCATGGTGGCTTCTTGGTTCTGCTGGTGTGGCTGGCACCACGGGCAGCCTCATGACAGGCTATGCAGGTTCATCTGAAGTTCTGACCCAGGGTTGTGGGCTAGGGGGCACACCCCAAGGGGCTCTGGTGGGTATCACAGGAGCGCTCCCTTAGGGCTTGATTCAGCTTCTGCTCCCCCAGCCAGGGAGGAGCAGCCTGTTCCCGTTGCTCTTGGCCAGGGCTCTTACCAAACTGATTTGATCTTTGTGGGCCTGGAGAGTGACAGATGTGTCCTACTGTGGTTCATACTTGTGATTTAGAGGTACCTACCCACCCCCATCCCACCCCGCCAAGAACTGCACTGCTTCCTTGCTCTAGAGGAGGGCAGGCCTGCTGGAGAGGAGGCTTCCAGGAAGGAGATGAGAATAACATGGGGGCGGAGTAGACAGCCTTGCCCGTGAAAGGCACTCGGATGCCCAGGTAGCCCAGTGGGGCTGTGGCCCGGTCACCAGGCACAACCTCAAGCAGAGTCACAGAGTTCACTGGTGAGAGTTCCAGGTGTTTGCTTTGGTCTGCACTCCGACACGCCCCAGGACGCTTTTCTTTTGTAGCGCTGGGGTTGAGCTCAGGGCCTCCTCCAGCACGCCAGACAAGCACTCTGCCACTGAGACATGCCCTCAGTCCCCCACCCCAGCAATGTCAAACACACCGTGCATTTGATTTTGCTCACAAAGGCTGATGTATCGGGGTGAAGCAAGCGCCCACTGCCCACACTCTGAGCCTCCAGCCAGGAGCCCGCACCTGCCTCTCGGAGCCCGGTGAAGAGGCTTCACTTCCTGAGTGTGGTGGCTTTGCGTCTCACCCAAACCTGAAGGGCTCCCTGGGGTGCTCTGCTCACTCCTCCAGCTCTCCATGGAGTGTTCACCCTCAGGGTATCTCATGGCCACTGGGCCTGAGGGGTGCCTGTGACACCAAGCACCCAGTGCTGAACTTGCTTCCTGGCTGCTAGCCCTGGGCGCTGCTCTCTCCTCGAGGGGCGTCCCCACCTGTGGCTCCCACGGCCCCAGGCACAGCTATCGTGCCCCTGTGTGGAAAGGCGCTGGAAGGAGGCTCCAAGATCAGCAGTGCCGCCCAGGCTGCTCTGATGGAGGTCAAGGTCACGAGCCCCGCGATTCATTTATTCAACCCCTGCTGAGCAACTGCCTGCCAGGCACCCTTAGAATTCAGCCATGGGGGCAAACAAGGGCGGCTCACTAGAGGGAGCAGGGGAATCATCTCAGATTTTGACACAGAGGCGCATGAGGTTCCCAGGGTTGCATTTAAAAAGGACCCCAAACTGGGTAGCTCAAAACGGTAGGACTTTATGCTCTCTGAGGTCTGCAGGCTGGAGGTCCTGAATTAAGGTGGCATCCCTCTGAAACGTGGAGGGGTCCAGTTTCTGTTGATTCTTGATGTTTCCTAGCTTAAGCAAGGACGGGCTGGGTCTCGGCCTCCATCACCTGGTAGTCCCATCTGTTTTGCATGGTGTCTCCTGTGTGTCTTCTTCCTCTTCTACAGGGTTGGGGGTCCACCCGGCTCCATTGTGACCCCATTTCATTACCTCTGCAGAGACCTATTTCCCAATGGTGCAACATTGATGGAGACTGGGATTAGGACTTGAGTACAATTAGGGAGCACAATTCGACCCATAAGAGAGTGGAGAAGGTGAGAGGTAAACATGTGAGCAAATAAATAGGCTAACTCCAGGGACTGGCCAGGTAAGGTGACAGGTGTATGTTGGTTGGTGGTCTTTGATAGCCTTGTGGAGCTGGAGACCTGTGAATGACAGGAAGGCTCTGGCAATCGAGGGTGGAGGGGAGAGTGTTTCACAACTGAGTTGCATGTAGGAAGGAGGGAGGGTCTTGTCCGGATTCCCTGCTGGCTGCGAGCGTCTCCCTCCTTCTGCCGTGTCACACTGACCCATGGGCACTGACTTCATGGGCACTTGGTCC
The DNA here is from genome assembly GCA_004026905.1 of Hystrix cristata. Lineage (NCBI taxonomy): Eukaryota > Metazoa > Chordata > Mammalia > Rodentia > Hystricidae > Hystrix > Hystrix cristata. The sequence continues at coordinate 109,288 of PVJO010003169.1, read as the reverse complement.
TGTTGCAGGCTGATGTGGCTGCCTCCTTGGGCCCCCGGGATCCTTGGGGTAGAGCCTGGGCCCTCAGAGGAGGGGAGAAGAGTCACCACAGGGACAATGGGATGAGCAGGACAGCTGTCCTCAGCTCCCTGCTGGGAGGTCGCCGGCCGAAGTCCATCCCCTGCCCTCCAGTGCTCCCATCTGAGTGGAGGAGATGACGCTCAGCCTCCCAGGGCTCCTGGCAGGTGGGCAGGGCCGAGCAGGGAGGGAGTCCAGTCGAGAAGTGGCGGGCGAGGAGGAAGGGTTGCTTTCTCTGGATTTCTCAGTTTGCTCCCTGTGCCTGAGAAAAGGGAGCCGTGCTCCTCTTCTTCAGAAGTTGAAAGGTTAAACATTTTTAAAGAAGTGATTTATTCGTTTTGTGGGCAAGTTGTTTCGTTTTTGAATCAGAATCTACAGGCGGGATAACCCAGCTATTGAGTGTGCATTCAAATTCTGCCACCAGGTACCAGTGTGGTGCTGGGAAGCAGTAACCCCAGAGCACAGTCTCCTCCTCTAAAAAATGGGGATAATGCCTGAATCTTCCTCCGAGGGCTGTCGTAAGAGTGAAGGGAGTTGATGTACTCAGATCAGTGTCTGACACATTGTAAGTGCTCAGTGAGGGTTTTCATAGCTGCCCAGCCTCCTCGTCCTCCTTCCTGCAGGAAATAGCGAGTCCTTCTAGGAGAGTGGTGAGCTCCAGACTTCTCCGGGTGCTTTGTGCCAGATCCCTTAGTTTTGGAGTCTCTCTGTGGATGGCGGACGTGGGGACAAAGGCCTGAGCTCCAATGCCGTGTGGCTCCACCAGCCTCCAGGGCCCCACCTGCACACAGCCCCAACCCAGCTAGAGGATTCTGGCCTGGCTGAGCCCCCAGGGAACCCAGGTGCTGTCCCCTTGCCCCACCACTACCCTGGCCATGTAGCCACTCTGATCCTAGTGCGAAGGGACCTGTGGTCTTGTTGCCACCAGCCGCCCAGCTGTGTGGGGCTGGGACATCTGGCTCCCTGGCAAGCTCTGCCTAAACTCCAGGAAAGCCCCAGGGGTTCCGGGGATTAGCCGGCTTTGGGTTGGCCTCAGAGTCTCCCCTATCATGGGAGTCGCTTTCCACCAAGTCCTCTTGATCTCTTGGAATCCAGATTAAATTCTGATAATGAGCCGAGCTGGAGGGTTTCCACACCCCTTGGGCCCTGCCTGAAGCTGGCCCCAGACAGCTGGAAAGAAGCAAAGAAGCCGCCCTTGACAGGCTGCAGGCCGAGCTGGTGCTCAGAGCAGGTCTGGGGATGGTGGCCGTGACACTGGAGGCCCTGCTGGGGGGCTGAGCAGCAAAGGAGTCACCCAAAGCGTATCCTCATTTTCTGGGGCTGAGTCTGGGCGTGCTCTGGTCCCAGCTGAAAGGGAAGGTGTTTGGAGCAGGATCACACTAGTTAACCTTTTCCATTCATGAGACTCGGACTTGGCACTCCATCCCAGCGTCCCCCACCCGTCCTCTGTACACTGCTGTGCCCTCTCGGGGGACACAGTTGTATGCTTTGAGAGCCAGCCTTGGAGAACCCCTGGGAGGCCAGAGGCCAGCCTCCCAGTCACCACCAAGGTTGAGATGACGTCGGCGCTGGATGAAAAATGTCCCTTGGTCCGTCTCAGGGACTTTGACTGCCAGGAGAGTGACTTCAGTGTGGTTACCAGTGCCAAGACTGGGATCAGCTGCAGCCTGAGTCACTCAGAGGCGGAGTGGGCTGCTCCCGCCTGTCCCCCCAGGGGACGGAGGTCGGCAGAGGAGGCGAGGTGTGGCTCACAGCCCCCTCACCCCCCTCAGCCCAGGCACGCGCTCCGTCCTGGGTCGCCCTGGGTGGGGAGCGCTCTCCAGCTGCAGGCCCGCCCGTGGCCCTCCCCAGCACGCATGGCTCCTGCTCCCCGCCTGGAGGAGGCAGCAGGACCTCCTCAGCCAGCTGGCTGTTGTCCCCAGCCCTCCAGGAACATGTACACCTGCTCACAGCCCCGGCCTTCGCCTCAAGACACTCATGGGAAGTGTCCTGTCCTCCTTCCAGCTTGGCCCAGTTTCTCCCTCCTGCCCTGGGAGTGTGGACACGCAGCTGAGATTCGGGGTCTGCAAACTGAGCTCCTGCCTTTCTGCCGATCTTTCAGGAGACCGATGACTTTTGTGCTGGCCTGAGGGGTTCCTGGACCTGTGTGCAGGAGGAGCACTGTGGTCTGCAGGGAGCATGGCCCCCGGAGGATGGGTCATGGGAGCCTCACCCCGCCCAGGCCTCCTGGGGACTTCTGGGTGGTGATGACTCATGGGCAGGCCCAGGACTTGATGACGAGACTCTGGGCAGGTTTTGATGTGACTTAAGTCACCATGTGCATATTTGGGGAAGGGGGCATGGTCATCCTCCAGAATATGTCCTCAGCCCTGTAGTCAAGGCGTCTCAGTTTTTGGTGCTTACTCTTTGGAAGTGACCCTACAAAGACTTGTTATGTCCATATTACAGGTCAGAGACCAGCTCAAAGATGGGAAGTGACTTACCTGAGGCCACACAGCTAGGAAGTGGCTGAGGTGGGTCTTGAACCTGGATCTCTTAGATTCCAGCAGTGGCGTTCTGAGTGATGGCAGTACCTGCCTTTCCTTTGCACTGCTTTCTGCACCAGGGCTCAGATGGTTTAGCTGAAGAGTTCTGAGCTGTGGTTCTCAACCTTGGCTGTGCAGTAAAGTCAACTAAATCAATTAGAATCAAGGAACCTCTGGGAGGTTGAACTGGGCACTGGTACTTTTTAGAAGCTCGCTGGTGGTTCCCTGTGTGCCAGGCTGTGAGCAGGTGGCAGAGATTTCTGTGAGGCTGAGCTGGAAAAGACAGATTTCTCCTGGTTCAGGCCCCTGGTCTCTTGGCATGATCTCCCAAAGGAGACTGTTTTTCTTCCTACACTGCGAATACCAAATTATGGTCCAAACCATGGTTGTTAGTCTCAGTGGCACAAGAAAGGGACTGACTGAGGGTGGGGATCCCTTTAGGCTGTGGGTCTGGAGGCTTCTGGAAGCTTCCAGAGCCTTCTCATTGCTCCTGAAGGCCTACATGTCTGGTCCCATGTCTCCTGGCTTCTGCCCCATGCCACTACACTTCAGCCCCCGGGCCTGAGCTCTGGTTTTGAGCTGCCTCCTCAAGAGGTGCCACTCACTTCCGAGAAGCCTCCTCAGAAGGCAGGGTGGAAGCACTAGTGACTGCGGCCCAGTCAGGCATCCTGGAAGGTCAGAGGAGAGTGGCCAGAACAGCCTAGGTCAAGGATGCCTTGGCATTTTTCTCTGGGCCCCATTCCAAATCCCAGCTTGGAGCTGCTTGGGCGGGAGTGATGGGCTCTTTGTGCCTCTTAGTTCCCTCGGGGTCCTTTCAGTGGTTTGCAGGGATCATTCTGAAAAAAGCCTGCATTCAGTGCCACCCAGCCTGGCAGAGCCGGCGAGCCACTGTGTCCAATGCAACCCGTGCTGGAAGTGCAGCTGCCTGGCCTGCTCAGCATCCCGGAGCCAAGCGCCTGCTGGCTTCCTGTCCTGTGGTCTGAGGCCATCTGGTGGGCCTTGGTGGCTTTTTTGATCTCTGTCCTTTTATTTCTCTCCATAATTCATCCTGCGCCTGGCGTCCTGAGGACAGTGTGGGTGGTGGTCGGGTGTCAGTGGTAACAGGCTCCGTCTGTCGAGTGCTTGGGATGGGCCAGCAGGGACTTGGCAGGCCGTACAGTGTCCGGCCACCTGGAGCCAGGTTGGGCAGACGTCGCTGTCAGATGGTCAGTCCTGCTCCTCATGCAGACTCCTGTGTGGGGCAGAGCTGCTCCCTTTAACGACTGGGCAGGTTTGGCCAAGTTCGCAGTGTTGTTCTTTGCCCTTTTTTCTGTGATGCATCTCTGTGCCGGGAGAAAAGGTAGCTGCCTTCAGGAAGAGTAATGGTGACCAACTGACCATGTGCCACTGCCCCTCATTAGGACGTGCTGTAACAACCTGCCAGTGGAGGTGCCCTTATCTGTCAGTTCTGTAGATAAGGAAACTGAGGCCTGGTGCCAGGTTAGGCCACTTGTCACACACATTTTCCCTTCTTGGCGGCGGATGTTCATTTTCCTTTCTCCTCATGGCAGCCCATGCATCGGGAGGTGGTGGGGCGAATTGTATCTTCCATACAAGGAAACTGAGGCAGAGAAGACAAATGACCTGCCCAGCTTGTCCCAGTAATGTGACAGAAGGTGAAGACTTGGGCTACCTACAGCTGCCTCTGGTTCCTCTTCTTGAAGCTGCATGGCCTTGGGTGTCTCTCGGGCCCTGGCTGAGCCTCACCCGGCTTCCTGGAGAAGGCCCGAGGCAGAGCTGCTGGACGGCGAGCTGGCCAGCTGCGGAGGCAGTGAAGGCATGGCACACAGGCTGTTCTGTCCGTTCCTGCTGTGGTTCATTATGCCTGGAGCATGGCACACAGTAGGACTCGGTAAAACATCTGTTACATGAGCAGGTGAAAGAACAGTCTGGTCTTCCGCTTCCCAGGGCTTCCCGAAGTCACAGATCACACTGCGTCGAGCTGTCAGGGGGCTGTGCACCCCAGGCACCTGCTGCCGCCGGCATCCTTGCCTCAGGCTGGTCCATCCCAGCCACTGCTCCTGCCTGCTTGCTTCCTGAGAACTGAAAGTCAAGTGTGCCTTTTTTGCAATCTCTCTCCAGCCTCTAAGCTCAATTTCCAAAATGTGAAAATTGCCCATAATTATACTACTTTCAATCCTATGCAAGTTTTCTGTGATGATTATAATTGTATTATTTGGAGCTGGTGGGCCAGTGAGCATCCGAGAGTAGTGTGGCTCTCGTTGGCAGCTGGGGAAGATGTCAGTGTGAGCACTAGCCTGGGGTCCCGAGGCTGGAATGCGTCTGGGGACGGTGGGCTTTGGGATCAAGGTTGTCTGGATAACCTGATCTGGCACTTTAATTCTGAAAGCACTTCATTCTTGGATTGGAACCTCTGCTCGCCTATAGGAGCCTGTTTTTCCAAATGTATTAACATCTGTGTTTCATATCAGGGCCTGTAATTGCTTTAGCCTTTTTGGCAGGAGACTAAGAGAATTAATATTTTTCAGTTTGGTCATAAGCGGTCATCTGTAGCTGGGAAGAAAAGTGCCTGCGCAGATATGAACTCTGTAAAGATCAGGAACACACATCTACCAGGAGGGTGATGTTTTAAAGAAGTTGACTGTGATTCAGGTAGACCTTGCTTATTTCAAGTTCAGGTCAGAAGTAGGCATCTAGGTAAATGCTCGAAGTTCTTCCAAACCTTTGTTCTTCCTTTGTCTTCCTACTCCTGTCCCTATCTGGGCCATTTTCTTCATCCCCAGCGATATCCATGGCTTTCTATTTTGCCACTCTAAGAATGGTGGAAGCAAATAACACCTGGCCTGCATTCCCGCATGCGTGCCCCCACTTCCTCCAGAAGCCAATGCAGGCATTGCTAATGGATCTCTGCACTCGCATTCCCGCATGCCTGCCACTCCCTGCTGTACCTCGGCTTTTCCCAAATCCCGAGCACGGCTTCCCAAATGAGGCAGCCACTGCTTATTGAGTGAAGCCGCCATCTGGTGAGACTTGTTGGTGACTGGTCTCAGGTCAGATTTCTCCAAGGCCAGTCTGAGACAAGGATCGTGTGGGTGAAAGTGAGTATTGGAAAATGTTTTCAGGAGAGGCCCAAAGAACACAGGACAGTGAGACCAGGAAGGGAGGAGGCCAGGTGAAGGGACAGTACCACACAAAGCCCCCAGAGGGTTTTCGCTCGGGCTCAGTTACATCTCCATCGGTCATCATTTAAGGCAGTTTCTTAGCTTGGGGACTGATAGCCCTGGATCCTGCTTTGGTGGGGATGGTGTGTGTATTGCAAGGCATTGAATGGCATCCCTGGCCTCTGCCCACCAGATGCCAGTACCACTGCCCTGCACTCAGGTGTGAAGCTGAAAGCGACAGTGGACATTTTCATGCCTCCTGAGGGTGGGACTATGTGTGTACCATTTTCTCTCACCTTCTCTCCTCCTGGCCCCCCTCTGGCTGGTGCAGGACTGGCATGGAGGGGGATGTCAATTCTGAGAATGTTCACCTGCGCCTGACAGCAAGACCTCTGGGCCCTTGGTGCCCAGGTAGAAAGATCCTGGCATGCTGCACTTCGGGACAAGCCCCAGGCGATGCTGCTAGAGTGGCCACACTCAGAGTAGGAATCCCCTGCCCGAGCCCGACCTCTTCCTGCCTTCCCGTCCATCTTGCTCTCAGATCCCCTCACCTCCCTCCCAAGCTTCTGTGTGAAACATCAAGGCCTGAGCTAGCGGGTTGTCAGAACCCCCCAGGAGCACGTCTGAAGAGAAGAATGCAGACCCCAGGTGGAAGCCCAGCTGATCTGACATGGAAGCTAGATGTCCTTGCTGCTTTGTGTGAAAATAAGCCCTAGGACTGGCCACCTAAAGTGAGGCCCAGTGGAAAATTGCAAGTGTGGAGCCCCTTGTTACAAATGCATTGGGGACTTTCTGCTGGAGTGTGGGGTCCCTCCAAGGCCAGGCAGCCACGGAATCGGTTCTGCCTGCTCCCTGGGGCAGGAATCTGCTGACAGCTGCATTCACTGGGGTGGCAGTCAGGAGCTGGCGAGTGGATCCACAGCCTGCGCCTTGCGCAGAGATCTGCATGGACTCGGGGCCCAGTTCGCTACAGATCTGTATTTGGGCTGATTTCTGCTCCTGCCTCCTTCCCTGCCCCTGTGAGTGCTCCTGGCATCAGTCACTCTCAGACAAGCCACGCGTCTCTGACTTGGCTCCCTGAAACGTGGCAGCACAGGAAGCCAGCAAGATTCCGTAGCAGAAGGCACCTTTAGCAGCAGGTCCTGCTCCCGGCACCTACAAGTACCTACTATGTGTGCACCATTTTCTCCCACCGTCCCTCCTCCCGCCCCTCAGGCTTAAGGATGCTGCCATCACGATGTGCCTCAGACGCCCACCACCCTGCTTCTGGCGGTGTGACGGGCCTTTGCTTTGGAGAATCTTGAACTTGGTAATTGCATCGCTTTCCTGTCTGCGAACCCCCCTGCTAAGTTCATCTCCTTTCCGCATCGTCTGCCTGCGGCACTTCACCTTTTGGTTTCTGGGTCTGGTATCTTAAAACAGCCAGTGGTTCTTTTCTGTTTTTTTAAAGGTTGGAGAAATGACGCAGCATGAAGACGGTTTGTGTTCGTTTGTTTATTCCTTGAGTGTTCGTGAAACAGCTGAGTTTACCTTGCTCTATTTTGGTCTGGAGTGGAGGCTGGAGGAAATGGGGCAACCAGGGAAAGTCTAGAGAGATCTGCCCCCGCGATGCCAGACGCAGGCAGCTGTCCATCTGTGCAGGACTTCCCAGAGCTGTTTCAGAAGCTTGGCAGTGCTCCCCACAAGGCCTGGTTGGGGGGGACCACCCAGGTCTCGATGTTTCATTGTGAGTAAGTCTGATGTGTCCACAAGGACTGACAGTGTGGCTCAGCCCTTTTCCTTGGGTTTCTGTATGAATCGCACCTGGCTGAATGGAATGACAGGGCCTCCAGTTTTCTGGAAATTCGGGGGCTCAAATGCTGGAATCTTAAGCAAATGCGAACAAGCACTGGGTCCAGAAGTAGATTTGAGATCTGCTTTCTTCCCAGCTGCTGCCCCCTGCTTGTCTGAGTCATCTTGGTTTTTCCTGACATGTGGGGAAAGGAGGTGGCCCTGAGGGTGACAGGACAGGAAACGGGAGGGGGCAGGAAGCCCGAAAGACCTGGGAGTTTCCAGCTGGGGGTCAGTTTCGGGTAACTGACAACCTTGGCATCCATAGCCAGGCCCGTGGAGAGTGGGGGCATGGAGGTGCCGCGGGGCTGACCAGGTGTGTGTGACCAGCCTATGACTTGGGAGTGGGGTCCCCAGGGGGCTCAGGGTGGAACAGATGGGCTGAGGCCCCGGAGAACTGGAAGGCAAATACATTTCTGGAGTTATCTGTGAAATTTGAAACTCACTGTTCCTCCTTTAATCACATGAACTACAGGAAGTAAAACCGGCAGTTCTCCATTGTTGGTAAGAGTAGTTCGAGGATGCTGTATACCTGGAGGATACTGGTATCTCCACTCAACCTGCATTTGGGACTGACCGTGCAGTTCTGGGTCCAGAGGTGACCAAAGCGGGACTGGTTCTTGCTGACAGGGAGCTCGAAACCTGGTGAGGAGCGAGGAGAACCCTGAGAACGATACGAGCCAGTGCACCTCCAGCCTCGGGGCTGCGTGGGGAGGCCCGGTGCCTTGAGGGTGTCTGAGGAGGATGTTGGCCAGGCCATCGCTGGATGTTTCGCTGGGGAGCTGAGTGTGCACCAGGGGTAAGGAATGTGTGGCAGGCAGTGGCACGGCCCGTGCAAGGCCCCAGGCAGGCTGGGGTCCAGCACAGATGAGTGTGTTGAGAAGGACCAGGCACCCCAGTGGGTACTGTGACCAAGGCCCCTGCGCACCTGGAATTATTAATAGTGCCTCTGTTCTGTCCCCGAAGCTTCTTAGTTATATATTCTCCCTGATTCTGGAACGCAGCAGGGAGTTTTTCTTTTTATTCTAAAGACTAATGTTAAGGCCAGGCAGTTAGTTTTTCAGCCCATGGAATCTGCTGGAGGTTGGGGAGGGGCGAGGACATGGGGCGGGAGGAGACCCCAAGGGTCCTCCAAGTGGCTGCGGTCCCTTCATCATCCCAGCTGTGACTGTGCTGGACAAGGGCTCCAGGCTGGCTTCTCCGCCACCCACACTCCCGGACTGCTCCGAGCTCCTGTCTCTTGCTTGTGACAGCAGCTCGTACCTTCCAGGGACGGGACTCAGGGCTGCATGGTTGCCAGGCCCGTTCCAGGACGGCTGCTGGGGAGGGAGAGCGTCCCTGTGGTGTGGTCCCCAACTCCTTGCTTTAGGGCCGGGGCTAGGTCAGTCCCGGGTGAAAGATTCACTCTGACACTGAATCACCAAGGGCCTGGACCCTCTCACTCTGTGCTGGCATCCTGACTGCATCCTCCCTTTAACCCCTCCCAGGACCAGCCTCGCCATTATCCCCGTCTTAGAAACAAACCTGAAGGGGAGCTTGAGCTGCCCACAGCCCCTCCGCTGGGATTGGAGCCTCACTTTCCTTGGCCGGAAGCTCACGGGCCATGTCAGCATCACCGTCACCCACAGTGTGACCCGGCACCTCGCTGGGGGCTTTGTCACACGGAGGCACAGAGCTCTGTGTAGAGCCCTGCTGGTCCCTGCCGGTAGCTGTATCTCTGATGGGCACAGCCATTTCTCACTGTGCTTCTCTTGCCTCCTGCAGACTCTCTGGTCCTGCGTGCACACATGTGAGAGCCTGCTCTCTGCCTCAGTTGCTGGAGTAGACATTTCTCGGCAGCAGGACTTCTCAGAGCCTTGGAAGTGCTAACGTGCAGCGTGAGATCCCTGAAGAGCGCTGCGTTGTACGGTCTTGCTGACCTTATTTAACTGCAGGGCCCTTTTGACTTTGGGCCTTCAGTTAATGAGATGTGTGCTTTGAAGCCTTGAAAACACCAAACTTTTCATCTTGGGAATGGGACAACTGAGGCCCAGATCCTAATGGGTGCTGATTTCTTCCTGACCCCGATGCAGGGCCCTCCTGGGCACCAGACAGGAGAGTTCCAGGCTCTTTGCAGATGCCCGGTGGGCTCCCTTTGCGGTCAGCTGGCCTGGACCTGGGGCGACTGGGAAAGCTGTGGGTTGGCTCCCAGCCCCATCTGTGGCAGGAGAATATTGTGCTTCTCTGTATATTTTTCCACCTTTCGCCCACTGGACTTAATTTTAGTCTTCCTGTAGGTGCACAGCCTTAAAAATAGTGTGTTTATAAAAAGCCCTGGGCCTCCCTGACTTCATCTCCCCGTCTCGGGGGCGCCAGGGGCTATTTGGGTGACTTGGTGGAAAGGCAGGGCATCCCTGAGTCCAGGTGGGGAGCTTGGGGCCTGGGCTGCCCAGGTGCAGGAGGGGACCTGGGTGCCTGGGGGCCTTGGTGGGCAGGCCGACTTCCTCCTGGGCCCTTTGATCAGCGTCCCAGGCTTCCCTGCAGGCTGGCGTGCAGCTGGGCCTGCTCCAGGTGCACTGAGGCTTGTGCTTCCCCAGCCTGACTCATCCTTCACAGCAGCGAGCCGGTTCGGCCCCCATGACATCATGCTGGCCTGGGAATGCCGGCCGCCCTCGCCTGCTGGCTCTCTGTCTTCTGAGGAATGTTCTGTCAGCCTAGCAGCAGCTCACAGCATGCAAGGATTTGAAAATGTCCAGCCCCACAGTTTTCTAAGAACAGCAGAGTGAGGTTGTGGTTCAGGACTGCGAAGGGGAAATTCTCTCCAACCTGCTTGAAGCTCTCAGGACCTGACTTCCTGTGGCCAGAAGCCCTGCAGGTGGTGGCCCCACCCATGTCTGTGCCCGCTGCTCACCTGAGCCCTGTCCTTGACTGTCTCTCTTGGCGCTCTGCCCACATGCTGTTCCCCATGCTTCTCATGTGCCCCACAATGTCCTCCTTGTACTAGCCCTTTCCTTCTGTCTTGCTCAGCTAGCCACACTATGGGGTCGGATTACCCACTTTGTGCGCGGTCCCCCCAGCCTCAGAGCTCAGGTCTGTGCCCTGGCTGCCCTGTCTCCGCTGCTCTTAGCAGAGCCTAAGGAAGGGGCGAGGTAGTTTGCGATGGGTGAAGCTGTATCAGTTCCTTGGGCGGCTGTAACAAGTGACTGCCTGTTTAGTGGGTTAAAGCACCACAGATTTGTTCTCTCATACTCTGGAGGTCCAAAGTCTGAAATGGGTCTCACTGGAATAAAATCAAAGTGTTGCAGGGCTGATTCCTTCTGGAGGCTCGAGGGGAGGCTCTGTTTTCTGACCTTTGCCAGCTTCCTTTCCCTTGGTGTGGGGCAGGCAGCCAGCAGTCACCTCACTCAGACCTCTGCTTTTGTCATCAGGTCTGACACTCAAGAGGACCTTGGAGACGATTCTGGACCCAGCTGAGAAATCCAGGGTTGTCTCCCCAGCCCCCAAATCCTAATGTAACCACATATGCTGACCCCCTTTTACCATGTATGGTTGGAGGTGCATAGAGCGAGGACTCAGGATGAGGACTTCTTTGAGGGGCATAATCTGAAGTTCATTTTTCTTTCTTAGATGATCAGACCACGTGGTCCAGGGCCAGCCACATCCTGTCCTGCCCACCTCGTCCAGCCCTGGTGGGATTTCTGGTCGAGGTCGCCCATGTGAAGGTTGGCTTGATATGACTTGCTGCTCACTCACCAAGGCCTCTTTCTTAACTTCTCTGGGCCTCAGTCACCTCATCCGTGAAGGGGCTGGAGATTGTGCCAGACTCGCTAGAGGCAGGAGGACGGAGTGAGGGTGACACTCCAGAGATTGCAGCGATCCTGGCTGATTCCAGACGCAGCCTTTCCAAAGTCCAGCTCGGCCCAGCTCCCTGTAGGTGGTGAGCTGTGTCTGAGGGTCCCTGCAGGGGTTGCTGAGAGTGTTTCCATCACCCCGCTCAACACCAAGCAGGCAGAGCTGGATTCTCATTCCATCTAGCCACCAGCATCCTGAGCCCAACACAGAGACTCCTAGATTTGAAGAACTGACAGCCGGAAGGTCAGCAGTGGATTTCCAAGGTTGGGTCCGACTCCAAGCTCATGGGTGCTGGACCCGCTGGCAGGAGCTTGGAGGAGGCATGTTCCCATCATAACCCTGACACGGGGCCCTGGGCAGGGACTGCGCCAGGTGATGAGGCAGTGGGTACACCGTCACCTGTTGGAAGGTGCATCTCCTGTGGCCTTCATGTATGGGCAGGGGAGTCCCCAGAGCCAGACTGCTTGGTTTCAGGGCCCAGCTCCAGGGCTGCCTTTCCTACTGCTGTGTTGAGGTCCCTGTTTAAGGGGTCCCACCTGATCCCGCCCCCACTGGGGAATCTGTTCCTCCTGGAGGAAGTCGTGGTTGAAGGCCCTGGAGGATCAGAGACTCTAAAAAGCCTCTGAGCGGCCGGGGGGATACTCTACCCTCCCACACTTGGGATTTTAAAATACCCACTTTCTACAGGGTAGATCTTTCCAGGGGAAGGTGGGCCAAGAGAGGGTGGAAATGAACCCAGCCTGTGCTGTGCGACTCCCGCTGCTCCCCCACCCCCAGGGTTAGACGTCAGCCGGTTCATACGGGTGTCTCTGGGAGGAGGTGCCCTCGAGCCCTAGGGTCACGCCTTGCAGAGCAGGCTTTGGGGGATCATGGGTCTCAGGAAGGGAGAAATTGACCGTCTGGGTCTTGCTGCTCTTTCTCTCACAAGAAGCTCAGGTGAAAGTGACCAGAACACAGTCAAGTCTGTAGTCAGATGGCCCTGATGTCCCTCTGAGCTGGGAGGCAAGGGACACATTGTCCACAGCCACGCAGGGGCAAAAGCCAGGCTGACCACACAGCCAGGATTGTCCTGCAGACCCGGCAGAACATGGCAACGTGCTGCCCCAAACCGATCAGAAGCGCGGCGCCGTGTTTGCTGAACTCAGACCCTGTCACTGTGTGTGCCTCAGAGCGGAGGAGTAGCAGACGTCGGAGTGCAGCCTGTACCAACCTTAAGTCATTTGCATGATGGTCGCATGCTATATGTTTGGGGCTTTTCTATTTGGTTTCCCCATTTAACATAATTTACATTCCATACAAGACATTATTGAGATGTTCCGTCCGGGGGCTTTTAGTACATTCAGAGTTGGGTGCGACCAGTGCCACTGTTCTCATGTGAGAACATTCGCATCTCCTCCAAAAGGAAGCTCCATACCCATGAGCGGTCACCCCACTTCCCACTGTCCCTAGCTGCTGAAATCTATGATCTGTTGTCACTGTCTGTGGATTTACCTGCTCTTGGCATTGCACCAAATGGAATCATACAGTGTGTGCCCTCTTGGTGTGACTTCCTTTCCCATCCATTGTGTAGCATGCGTCAGTACATCATTCCTTTTGGTTGCCAAATAATATTCCACTAAATGGATTTGCCATGTTTTGTCCATTTAGCCCTGGATGGCGATTTGGGTGGTTTCCATTCTTTAAGCTATTGGAAGTAACGCTGCTATGAACATTTGTGTTTAAGATTTTATGTGGACCTAAAATTTCATTTCTCAGACAATAGAACAAACTGGGTCATCTGGCAGTGACTCAGTGTTTTACCTTTTGAGAAATGGCCAGACTGTCTTCCAAAGCGGTGATGTCATCCAGCTTTCCTCCCATGACGTGCGTCCTCACCAACATGTGCTTGTGTCTGTCCTTTTTATTCTAGCTGTCCCAAGGTGTGGGAAGGACGGTCTTCTCGTGGCTTTGGGGTGTATTTCCCCGACGGCAGATGGTGTTGAGTGTCTTGGCCATCTGTACATGCTTAGCGCAATGCCTGTTCGAGTTGTTCTCATCATTTTGGGGTCACTGGCATACTTGATTTGGTGTCTAAGCTCAGAACTTGTCCCCTGCCACTTTATTGACCCACTTATATCAGAATAAATTACTCTTGATGATCTAGAAATTGTAGCAAAAATGCAGTACATAGCCGACCTCAGTGTGAGGTTGGAGAACCCCTTACTCCTATTTCAATATGCTTAATGCTTATTGGAATAATCACAATTTCCATTTCTATTTGCACTGATTTTAACATGTTTTATTTACCCAGAAATAGACACAGCATACATTCGGTTTTACACTGCCTTTTTGCTCAGGACCCTATTTCCCCTTGTCAACAAGTAGACTGATGTCCCTTGGATCAGCCGGGCCGTGCTCTCCTGCCGTCCCTGTGCCGCGATGTTCTAACCAGTCCCTCTGGGGAGATGTTTGCTTCCAGTTTCTCTGTCGTGAGCATTGTGACTGTTTGGATGATCTGTTTCTGAAACTGACCGCTCACGGTGGCTTAAAACAGCAAGCATTTTACTGCGAAGGAATTTGGCAGGGCTTAGCCGGGTGGTTCTTCTACCCAGATGGTGTCTGTTGTGCTCACCAACAAAGCTGGAGGTTAGCTGGAGCTGGGACATCCAAGCAGGCACCTCACGCGGGTGCAGCTTGTCTCTCTCTCTCTCTTTCTCTCTCTCTCTCTCTCTCTCCTCTCTCTTGCCCTGTCTTCAGACTTCGGCCTCCCTCCCCTCCTCCAGACTTCTCTCTTCCTCATGGTGCTCGGGAATCTTGACTCAGTGGATCACTTCCTAGAGGGCAGAACCAGAAACTGCTAGACCTCTCGTGTCCTAGCCCTGGACCTGGCAGGGCCACGCTTCCACTGGGTCCCCCTGGTCACAGCAGGTCGCACAGCCAGTTCCGACTTCAGAGGCGAGGAACAGACTCCACAGCTGTATGGGAGAGCCGCACATGGTGCAGACAGGAGGAACGTCTTTGCACAAAGTCTTGCACAACTGTGAACATCCTCGCACACTTGTCTGATGAGTTTCAGAGTCAGAGTCGATCAGTCCTTGAGTGGCTGTGTGGTCTGTTGATTGGAGGATCTTGGGCAGGTCACATAACCTCTGGGGCCATGACTTACCAAGTCTCCCCCTGCGGCCCTGGCCAAACACCAGCCCTGGCACAGGTGCCAGGACTCTCCAGAAAATCCTGGAGTGTTTGCCAGGCCAGTCTTCACTTGGCTCCCACCTGTCATTGACGAAGGTGGCATTGCTGCCATTTTACAGAAGAAGCTGAGACTCAGGATGAGTAGGCTTGACTTTCTCCATCTCCACGACCTGGATGTCATCCCCACCTGGCCTTTCCTCTCCCCCCGCATGCTGTGGGATCAGCATGCACAACAGAGGAGTCCCAGCTCCCTGTTTCTCTCTTGTCCCCCGATGAGTTCAACAGGTGACATGGCTAAAGTCTCAAGTCCTTGAGTCAGATTCCCTGTGTTGTCACCTGGTTCTGCCCCAAAGGTCTGTCACTGGAAGATTGGCTTCACCCCATTGACCGTCACAGCCATAGCACATGGCCCAAGGCTGCTGGGGAGGTCGAGCCAGCCAGCTTGGAAAGCACCTGGGTCTGCAGGAGGGGCACAGGTGTGGGGGTGCATTCTGTCTGGTCCCTTGGGACCCTGGGCTTCCTCGCCTCCTGCTCTCACCTGGGTGGGCCAGGGAGGCCCCTCTATTCAAGGTAAATGAAAAACATCACGAAGGTGCCATTTGGCACTCTCCTGGCTGTGAGAATCTGGGTTCTTTTGTGAACTAGAAATTCCCACTCTCCTAGCTCAGGCTGGACTGGGCTACTGAAGAATTAATTCCTCCTTGCCCTTCCCTGTGCCCCTGCCTCTTGCCAGGGCAGTCTGTCTAGTAGTAGAGTCACCCCAGCAAGGCTCCCGATACAGGTGCCTTCAGAGAAAGGCGCGGCTCGCTCTCCTGACTGCCAGGGCAGACTGCACACTGACGAGGGGGAGGAGTCACCGCCTTCCAGTTGGTTCAGGGGTGAGTCAAAGTTGGCCTGTAGCATCTGGCCCTCGGTGGCCTGTCGGGTAATAGGAGAATGTTTAGTGCATTTGGCAGGGCGTCCGCTGGGTAAGGCCTAGTTCTGTTCCCTGGGTTACCATCCATTGTTTTACTGTCTGTGAGGGCCCATCTGGGTATCTTGTCATATTTTCCTGCAAATAACAATTTTCCAACAAGATCACCACCCATGTCTGTGACTTCTGTGCTGTGGTGCGGGTGTTTTCTGTAGGGACCCTGAGAGCCTGGCTCAGTAGGAGAGAGTGTTTTGACTTGAGTGGTGTCTCTGCTCCTTCTGTTAATTGTCTAGAGTGGCTAATGGTTCACTGACGATCTTGGGAGCTCTCCAGGGCCAGGAAAGTCATCAAGGCAAATTAGAGGTGAAGACAGAGGGAAATTCTTGTTTGTAAGTTTAAAGCAACATGGACATCTCCCAAGCAAGCTCTGAAATGATCTCTAACCTGGCACAGGGAGAAGAAGTAAATGGGTTGTGAAAAATTACTTTAATTCACTTTGGACATGAGAGTTAAATTTAGGGGCTTGAAAATACTGCGTGGCGCTACAGGGGCGTCCTTGAGTCTGTAATCTGCTTACAGAGTAGAATGAACCTGTTACAGACCGTGGGAGACTTTGGCTCAGCTGACGTGGGGCTGGCTGGGATGGTGGCTGTTTTATTGGTTGTACAAGCAGAGGTCACATAGCATGAACACACATACTGCATGATTGTCTTAGTCTGTGCTGCTAGAACAAAATAGTAGAGACTGGGTAATTGATAAAGAATCAAAATCTGTGGCTCACGCTTCTGGAGCCAGGAAGTCCAAGGTCAAGAGCTCGGCGGAGTCGGTGTCTAGTAAGGGTTGTTCTGTTTCAAGGTGGTGCCTCCCTTAAGCCTCTACCAAGGGCCAATCTACTCGCCAGGGTTGAGCCCGCACGAACCTCTGAAAGGTCCCGCCTGTAGTACTGTCACTTGGGGGATTAAGTTTCAACAGGAATTGTGGGAGGATCACATTCAGACCCATACAGTGATATGATTTAACATCTTTTGAATTGGGTTCTGGGGGTTGTACAGTGTTAAGTGTCTTTGGGGTAGATGAGGTGGGGATGACCCTTGCCGCTACCTCGTAGTCTTGGTGATGCCGCCCATTCCCGTGACTTCCCTACTCTGCCTCAGCTGAGGCCAGCCATGTGACTCGACTGAGCCAAGTAGATACCCTGTCCCCAGACTTGGCTGGACAGGGGGACAGCTCAGACTCACTCCTTCTGTGATTGTACCTGATGGGACCACCCTGCACCATCTTTGACCCTGGTACTTCATCCCTGTGTGGGCTTCCCTGAGTGACTTCTTAATCTCCCAACACATTGCTAGTGGGTTCTGGGTTAAAATAAATCAGAGACACTGGCCAGCGTCTCTGTCCTGTGTTGTATGTATTTATAGCCTGGTGAATGTCTAAAGCACTGGCCAGCGGCAGAATATGAGGTCTCCGGGCCAGACAGTGGTGATGAGTGAGGGAGGTCAGCAGTAATTTAGTGGGAAGAGGGGACTGGGACCGACTGCTGATGTGGACCTCATCTGTGGGAGCCTCGCAGGACATGCCGGAATGAGTCTGATTTGTGCAGGCTCCGAAATGACAACTTTACCTGAGCAAAGGTTATGTCCAGGACTGTCTCCAAGCATGGCTGCAAGCTTAGGCTTGCAGGTGGCCCAGTTGGGTTCCACCTGTCTGGACCCTGTCCCAGTGGTGTGACCCCAGGCAAAAACCTTTGTCTTCTGAGCCTCAGCCTGAGATCTGCTCAGTGGCGCCAGCAGTCCTGTCTACCTCTCAAAGTTGTTTTAAGGGCCCAGTGACACGATGCTGTCAGGATTTTCAGAGCCTGGCCCAAAGTAAGTGCTTCACAAACAGTTGCTACATCTGACATGTTTATGTGTAAGCAGAGAGAATCCACCTCTATTCCCAGGAAAGTTAGGTAACTCTGGCGGCGATAGAGACTGGCCAGTCTGGTAGTGTTCATCATGGTACCCCATCCCCAGTGCCTTGCCCACCTCGAGGTTCCAATATATTAATTGACTAGTAGAACACTCGGTTCATTGAAATCCAGTCCTTATAATTAAAAGTGCACAGGAGATATTACAAAGACCTTGCATAGCAGAGTCTACCCTCCCTCCCTTCCTTCCTTCCTTGCTTCCATGCTTCCTTCCTTCCTTCCTTCATTTATCCATCCATCCATCCATCCATCCATCCATCCATTCTTCCATCCACCCACCTATCCATCTTCTATGGGCGACTTATGGTTTTACCATTTTGCTACTTATTTTTGCAAAAAATGAGGAAGAAAAAATTAATGGCTCTTCTCTATTAATAATGTCTGTCCAGAGCCCAGTTCCTGTCACATGGTAGGCTCACAAAGAAGTCTCATGGTGTAAAGATGAAGATTTTCTGCACTGCCCACAGTTGCCTGGGCTCAAACCCCAGCCTGGCAACTTCCTGGCTAAATGACCTTTGGAAAGTCATGAACCTCCCCTGCGTTGGATGGAGATCGTATCCCACAGCTCAGGGTCGTGAGAAGTGGTGAGATGGGGACAGTGCCAGACACATGGCGAATGACCTAGGCAGGGCCACCTTCTGCTTCCTGATTCTCAGTGACATGCAGGCTAGACAATTCCTGCTTGTCTTTGCTCTGTCTTGCTGGGATCTCCCTAGCAACTGGCGGGGCAAGATCACCTTGTGGCAGCTCCCTGTACCCTTGTGTGTCTCTTTACAAGTCTTCTGTACTTCCTTTCCCCAGCACAGCTATGAGGGGTCTTTGTGCCTGACTAACTTGCTTTCGGAGGACCGGCTGGCCCCATCCTGCCTCCTCCACCTCACAAGCCTCTTCTCTTTGTTAAGCAGCTTGCTGTTGGGGTGACTGAGCGGTGATCCAGCTAACCCAGAGCCTGTGTCTGTCCCCTCCTCTCGCAGGGAGTCGGACCTCTTCCTGCTCGACAGCCGCACCCTCTGGGCCTCCGAGGAGGGCTGGCTGGTCTTCGACATCACAGCCACGAGCAACCACTGGGTGGTCAACCCTCGGCACAACCTGGGCCTGCAGCTTTCAGTGGAGACTCTGGACGGTGAGTACCTGGCCACTGCCACCACCAGTTCTCCTGCAGCCCGTGCTCCTGAGCTTTCAGGAGTCCTGAGCACTGCACATGTTTGTTTCCCTCCAGACTGGGCTTTCCTACCCTTCCCGACCAGGACTCCGCACCCTGTTTTTTGATCCAAACCCAAAGCAACCTCTCTCCTTCCCCTTGCACAAGAGGATTGTGAGGTTGGCCACAGCTGGACTGGGTAAGGCCTTGCTGCTCCAAGAGTGGTCTCACATCAGCAGTGGTGGCGATCCTCGTTTAGAAGTGCAGACTCAGACCACCCCAGACAGTACCAGCACAGGCTTCTCCATCTCCTGACGCTTGGCATTCTGGGCTGTCCTGAGTGCTGGGGCTCCAGGTGCGACACCCAAAGATGTCTTCAGACATTGCCAAAATGTCCTCCGTGTGACAAAATTGTCCCTGGTCGAGGACCACTGTACTGGCTAAGGCATTGTCTCTTCCCCATTAGTGGCTCGGAGTCCTAAATTCTGGGAGAATCTCTTATTAACTGGCCCTCCCCGGCACCTTTCACTCCCTCCCAAAATCTACTTCCTTTGAGGACAGACAGGAAGATGAGTGGGGAGTTGGGAGTGGGCTATGCCAATTTCTCCTTTCCCCAACCTGTATTTCTAATAAATGGGTGTGGTTCTGGGTGCGTAACTTCTTCCTTCCATCACTTTTAAGAAGAAGAACAATTTTTTTCCATTCATTTTGGAATAGGAAGTGCATGTCCATGGCCTCAGGTCAGATACTATGAATGTGTAACAGTAAATAGTCTCCCTCTGAGTGCCTTCTCTCAACTGCTGAGTTCCACTTCCCAGATTCAACTCCGGTTTTTCCTGTCATTAGGTGCCATTTCAGAGATTCTGCTTTCTTTTTGTTCTTTGCCCACAAATGATGGCACAATATATTCAGTGTTCTTCATCTGACAACTTATCTTGCCCACTAGTCCCACTACGAGTAAAGAGCTTCCTCATTTGTTTTAAGGCTTGCGTTCTGTTCCCAAGTGGAGTGTGAGTGTAGAGGTGTTGCCCCTCCCTTACTGCGTGACCTTGGACAACTCCTGTCACCTGCAGAGTCTTGGTGTCCTCATCTCCAACATGCAGGTGGTAAGGGCACCTGGGCCATCGGATTGTTGCGAAATTTCATGAGTTAATATGAAAAGAGTTTTAAAAATAGCGACTTAATGTGCATAGAACTGTTAAAATGCAGATTCTACTGTGGGGGAGCCTAGCTTTCCAGACAGCCTCAGAGGAATGCCGAGGCCACTGGTCCCTTGACCAAGCTTTGAATAGCGAGGATTTAGGACAGGACCTGACCATAGCGCATGCCTGAATAAAAGCTTTTGTCAGTATTACTGTACCTGGTGTTGTCTTTTTCTTCTACAGACAGGACTGGGGTGGGAAACCGGTGCACAGGTCATTTTCAGTTGAGTGACTGCAACTCCAGCAGGAATTCCTGACGTGACCCGGTCCACAGTAGTTGTAAGGGCTCCCATTTCCCCCTCCTCGCCGGTTTGGTTCTCATACCTGTCCGTCCTTGCTGGTCTCCTCACCGGAGGACAGATGACACGTGGCATGTGACTGTGCTTTTCTCTCTGCTGTGTGCGGGGGCACTTTTTTCACGTGTGCCACCTGCAGTGTCTTCCCTGGGTGCTGTCTGTCCCTGCCCACTGCCCATCGCTCTGACAGGTTGTAAACCTTTTCCTTCTCCGTTTTGACTCTTGGAATTTGAGCGGCGCATCTCTCCCCAGCTTTGAGTTTTCTTTTTACTTTGATTATCCTGGATTTTGCCAAGTGGATTCTGACAAAGTAGCTGAATTTAATCACCTTTTCCTTTACAGTCCTGGGCTTTGGCTCTTCTTCCCATTAGAGGCCACTGCTCTGGCCCCGTGCTGGGGGAAGAACTGCCAGAATCTTGGCGGTTATTTAGTGACAGCCTGGTTCAGGCACCTGTGTATCTCTGCCTCCAGCTCGGGATGTGGCCGTAGGATGTGGGGAGCAGAAACAGTTTTCATATTTCTGAGGCCTGATGAGGACCAAGACCCCTCCCACCTCCCTTCCACCTTGAGCCTCCAGAACATCTTCTCTGGTTGGGTTTCAGAAAGCTTACCCAAGCCCACATGGAGGAGCCACCGAGTTCAGCACCACGCGTCCCTCTGCTCTCCAGATCACCCTCCTCTCTGCCGAAGGTGAAGGTTTCCCCGCCCTCCCTTCTCCCATTTCCACCCCCTTTCCATGCTCCTCAGATTTAAAGCAGGTCCTAGAAAGTACTGGATTTTTCTGTTGCTCTACACCAGGGGTTGGCAAACTATCCAGCAAACCACATTCAGCCTGCAGCCTGCTTTTGCTCTCATGTGACCAAGTTTTCAAATTTTAAATGATTGAGGAAAATCGAAAGAGGAAGAATGCTTGGCGACGTGTAAAATGATACAAAATTTACATTTCACTGTCCATAAATGATGTTTTATTGCACATAGCCACACCCATTTTTTTCCATATCATCTCCGACTGCTTTTATGCTTTGACAGCAGATTTAAGTAACTGTAACAGAGATCCTATGGCCTGCCAAGCTGAACTTATGTATTATTTTCAGAAATACTATTTACAGGGAAAGTTTGTAGTCCGCTCTGTACCAGCATTTCTCAGACTGTGAGTCCTGAAATGTCAGTAGGTAGGCGGGGACAGCTCTGTACCAGCATTTCTCAGACTGTGAGTCCTGAAATGTCAGTAGGTAGGCGGGGACAGCTCTGTACCAGCATTTCTCAGACTGTGAGTCCTGAAATGTCAGTAGGTAGGCGGGGACAAGCGAAGGGTTTCAGGATCAGTTAAGTGTGAGGGATGCTAGTTGGGTAAACAGGATTCTCTACGGGTCTTCTTAGAGCCTTTACTTTGCCCGTGTCCTTTGTGAATCTCTGGGTGGGAAATGTTCCATAGAATAATTCCAGACTTACCTGGTGATAAAATCACCCAATCCTTCTTTTTCCTTGAAAGCCCTCAGTGTTACTAAAACTTCCAGGGAATGTGGTTCCCAGGGATCAGCCTGGGTGGGGGGGCGAGGGGACACTGTGTGATCAGTGAGCTCCACGTAGGCCTACTGGTGGGTGGCCCCTGCATGTATTGGCCTGCCTGTCTGTTCCTGCCAAGTCCCCTTCCCTGGGAAGGAGAGAGTGGCTTCCTGCGGGACACATTGAAGGAGCTCCCCCTGCAAGTGGCAGGGCTGTATTTGACTTTTGTGAGCACCTCCTCCATTAAGAAGAGAATTAAAAAGAGTACGTGTCCTGACCATGTTGGTATAAAGATGAATATTATCCTGGCTGGATTAAAAATTAAAACGTTTTCTTCACTACTGCAAATTCTTGTGTTATCTTAGGTTTTACCAGATGTGGAAACAGTTTTATGGGCTCCTATATCACTGGTCCTGGGCCCAGCCTGCTAGAGTGGCAGCCATGCCAACCTCTCCTCCCACCCCTGGTCATTAGAACCAGCTTCACGCACCCCACAGCCTTTTTGTCCATCTTGGAAACGTCGCTTCACTTAACAATCAGCCTGTGCAAGGTGAAGGTTTTGCTGTCACATTGTGCACAGCCTTGTGGGAGACAGACGGTGGCCAAGGAACTGTGCCCTGAAGGAGATGACGAGGCCGTGTGGCCGGCCCTTAGGCTCCGAGGAGAAGCGGTCAGAGGGAGGGCTCGCTGCTGCTTACAGACGAATACATTCGCCTGCCTGTGCCACTTCCCACTGCAGGGCCTGCTTCAGGGAGAGGAAGACGGCTTTGGGCCAGACAGGCCCTCATCCCTGCACAAGTGGGAGCCCCTGTCCTGTCCTCATTCACAGGGTCCCCTCCTCTCTCCCAGGTCACTCGGAGGGCTCAGGAGGGTGGGTCTCTGTGCCCCCATCCTGCTGCACAGCTGGGGAAGGGGGCGGGATGGCCCTGGAGACTAAACCAGTGAAGCCCCGTGAGGCAGGCTTAGCTGGCCCCAAGGTGCTTTGCCTCTTGCTGTTGCTTCACTTCCTGTTTGTCCAGAAGGCAGAGAGAGAGGAAAGAGAGGCCAGTGCTCCAGTGGCTGGGATGGTCTTTGGTGGCAAGGATGGAATTGGGTTTGGGGGGCCAGGCAGATGTCGCAAGTGTTAACCATGTTCTCACTTGTTGCTTGGGCCTTGGTCCATCCAGAGGAGTGTCTGGGATTCATGTGTTTTCCGCAATTAATGAGGAACATTCTTATCCCGTGGGCCTCAGAGGGGCAGCTGATGGCCCTGGGCCTGGAAAACAAAGAAGCCACAAGAAAGCAAAGACGCTGCCCTCATTCTGGGTGGGTTGTGTCCCTTCTTTCCCGAGAGGCCCCTCTTGCAGGCCCTGCCTGCTCTCTAGGATGTTTTCCAAGCGCAAGGCTGCGCCTGCAGGCGGCCAGCAGGTCTGTGACACACCTGCTGCTGCTCCCCCTCACCTCACCCTCCCAGAGCCCGGCCTCCACCCGCTCACCTGTCCACCTGTGCCTGTCTGCATCTCCCCTGTGTCTGGAGCCTCCTCAGGCGCCGCACAGCCGGGCCTGCCGTCCTTCTTGATTCTGGGGTTCTTTTTCCTGACATCAGCCTGGATTCCTTGTGGATAGTGTGGTGGTAAAGCATGTATTGTTGAGTTGGCTGGACTAAGGCATAGATGCCATCTCCGCCCTCCGATGTGGTGGCCCTGGGAAGGTGACTTCACCCCTGTGACCTGGCTTTCCTACTCTGTCACATCCCTACTTGGAAAGGTCACAGTGAGGACCAGGGCATGGGACAGACTTAGTGCAGCGCCCAGCACAGAGCAGGCACTTGCTAACTGGACCTGCCACCACAGGACCCCTGGCGTCCAAAGTGCTTTCGCTGGCATGTAGTAGAACATGGTGGTGTCTTCACTCCCGGGGACACCTGTGGTTTTCCTTACGTGTCTAGAAGTACGTGGGTCAGCGGATGCTTTCTGGAACACACCTGAGGGTGCATGTTTTGGGCTTGGAGGTCATGCACAGCATTGCTGTTTAGGGTGAAAGGAGCCATAGACCATGTGTACATTGCTTATGTTCCAATAAAACTTTATTTGCAAAAGCAGGCAGTGGACTGTACAGCCAATAGGCTACAGTTTACTGACTCTTGAGAGCACCAGTAGTCATTCAGTCTCCCTCTGGCCCATCATCTTGAATTGGCGTCTTGTCCTGGGGTGCATCATGTGAGAGTTGGTGAGAGGGCTGCCTGTAGGTCCCTGAGCGTGGAGGAAGAAGTGATCCCGTGGGCAGGGTAAAGGATGCTTTGAGTGAGGCCAGGAAGAGTTGGATTTGCATCCGCCATCGGTGGAGGAAGGCCAGGACCAGGGGACTGAGCATGGGTGGGGGCTCTGCAGCCACTTCTGCGTCCCTTAACTCTCCTGGGATCAGGCTGTCTCTGCTCATCATGGGTCATCGGGGTGGGCCTGGCAGACCTCAGGTGTGGTGACTGTGAATGCCTACAGCACGCAGAGGTGCAAGGGAAGCAGGCAACCTGGAGGGCCTAATTTCCCACCCGGAAAATGAAAAGGTGGGTTCAGCCAGCAACCTAAATGGATGTTTGTCATTATATTCATAATCCTAGTGAATGGATAAGCAGACTGTGATGCGTGTGTGCCAGGGCGCACCACCCACAGCCAGAAGGATGCACTCCAGAAACACAACTACATGGCTAAATCTCGAAGACAAGCAGATTATCGTAGGCCAGACTTCAGGAAGCCATTTGTATGAAAGATCTAGAAAGTCAGAGCTTTGGGTACATGCAGCATGTGCTGGAGGCTGCGGTCAGGAGCCAGTTCCTCAGCACTGGCCTGCTGGCGCACAGACAGGGTACTTGGTGGGGCCCACCTGTGTGCTGTGGGGTCTTCGGCGGCTGTCCTGGCCCCTGCTCACTTAGTGCCAATGGCATCTGCCCACTTTGACGGCACACATGTCTCCAGACGTTGCCGCATGTCCCCAGGGAGGAGCAGCACCCTGCTGAGAGCGGAGCAGATGAAAGGCAGTGAGAGGGAAGCGTGGGGCCAGAACTGCTCTGTCCTGACCCGAGTGCTGCTGGGCCAGATCCACACATGTGTTAGCACTTAGAGACTTGCAAACCCCCCGAAATAGAGATTGATTTTACTGTGATCTTCATTTAAAAATGAAGACTTTAAAAAGCAACCCTAAAACAAAATGGCCCCGAGGAAGGCCGGCTGTGAGTCCCACGAAGGAAACTGAGACGGCCGTTGCCTCCGCACTGTCTGCCTGGCCGTCGGGTGGCCCAGACGTCGCTGCTACCTGCGCAGGCCTCCGGTGCTCCAACACCTGGAAAAGATTCTGTCCCAACTTTAAGAAGAAACTGTCGCAGATAAAATATAGGATGCTGCATTAAATGTTAAATTTGAATGGCAACAAATACCTGCTCAGTTTAAGCTATTCTGCATATGCGAACTGTGTTCCATATATCGCAAACATTATTTATCTGAGATTCAAATTCTCTGGGGTATCCAATTTTCTATTTGTAAAATAGGGCTGTTTTGGGGCAAACTCGTGGGCTTTTAAAAAGAAGTATTAATCCTCAGCCAGAATATAAATCTTTCCTAACTCTGCCAAAGACACAGATTTTATAAACTATTGTGTATGTATTGTTTTCCGGCCTAGATTCTTTAATTCACCTACATCAACCAGTATTCTTTATATGTTCTTGCTAGACATTTAAATGTAAGTAATTACACACACTTAATTAAAGGCTAATACATTGTAATGTCACGAAAGGAAAAGGAATTCTCCCTGACGAGCACCTTTCTTTCTTGGGCTTTTCTTGCAGTATTAAAATAAAAATATATTTTGCCTATGTACACACTATAAGGTGGTTAAGATGTGGCAGTGTATCTGCTTTCATTAGCGTGTGCAATTACTTCTGTTAATTATACGTGTTAAATGTCTGGGACAAGTCAGATTGAATAGGGAGCCGGCCACCTCTCCGAAACAGGGACACTGCCTCTGGAGACAGTTTTGGTTGTCACTACTGGGGGATGCCACTCACCTTCCGGGAGAGGCTGCTGCAAAACGTCCAACAGGCTGCAGGTGGCCCCTCCGGAGTCACTCGGCTGTACATTTGTGATGCTCACCCGCTCTGGCTTTGCTGTCCTCTACTCTGGTCCCCAGATGCACCACTATCTCACTGATCTGGCATTTTTTTCCCCCACTTGTTGGCTCTTGTGAATGATGGTGCTGTGAACACGCATGTAGAGGTTGTTGTGCGATTCAATTCTGTTGGGTATGTGCCTAGGAGTGGGGTTATTGGGTCACATGATGAATATGCATATTACTCTTTTGAGGAGCTGCCAGCTGCTTTTCTGTATCCCTGGTTTTTTGTTGAATGTGAATGAGTGTCTGTCATGTCGTCTTTCAGCCTTTGAGTCGAAAACCTGAATCTTTCCCCAAACTTGGTGACAGAGGGGAAGAATCTACATCTGTCCTGTGAGCGCCTGCTCTGTGCCAGGCTCAGGATGATCAACACCCATGTCCCCTGCCCTCAGCCTCTGCAAAAGTGGCAAGAACGACCCAAAACACCAGCTTGGACTGAACAATGGAGGGATGTCATTCATCTGGGTGGCTGGAGGGAAGAATGGGAACTGCAAGCTAGTTTGACCCAGTGACTTAGTGATGTCACAGGCAATCCTGTCTCTCTGCTGTTTCTCCATGGAATCAGCCTTGTTTGAAAACTTGGGCTCTTTGGGTTGCAGCGCAGAGTCAGAGCACTTGTTTAGCGTCCTCGAGGCCCTGGGTTCAATCTCCAGCACCACAGAAAGGGTCTCCTTATGGGTGCTAGATGGTGGTCAATTCTGGGACTCCATCCACCTCTCCTCCCAGAGAGAGAAAGGGTGGGGGGAGGGAGGGAGGGAAGGTCCTGGGTGTTAGAATAGGATGTCAATTTCCTGGAAACTTGAGGATCCCTCTCTTGCATGCCCTGACTGAATTGGGTCATGCACGCAACCCTAATACCTAAGGATTAGTTGCTTCTTATTAAACCACAGGCCCCACCTCTAAGGCCAAGGCGAAGTCAGATTAAGATGCAGCTGCCTAAATGTGAATTGGGTTAGTTACCAGGAAGGGGGGCTGAATGAGTCCCATGGTATCACCCATGTTTTACAGATGAGGAAGTTGAGGCCCCAGCACACAGCTTTGCGTCTCGTGGCCCACAGCAGCAGCTCAGTAGCAGACATGGCCCGCCCTGTGCCCTCTGTCCTGGCCACACTGCCCCGATGGCCGTGAAAGTGAGCCAGGTCCTTAGTGTAGAGAAACCACTCCCAGGTCTGGGCTTGAAGGTGTCTGGAACAGCATCAGATTTTCAGGCCAGGCATTTTTATTTTGCCCTAAAAGCCTTCCAGGGGGGAACTCTATTCCTAGGGGCTCAACTTTAATGGTTCCTTTTATAGAATCGTTCACGTTTTAGATGGATGAACTCGTGGAAACCCCTCTCAAGAATGCAGGAAAGCCACATGTTAATGGAGGGTGGGGGTGGAATCTGGGGGACGGGGACATTTGCTCTTTTAAGCATTAGCTGTTTAAAACCAAAGCAGACCCCTTGGTACTGCGCTGGTCTTGGGAGGCTGGGCCTCGTGACTCCTGGCCTGTCTAGGAGGACTCCAGGTGAAGTTAATGGAGATGTGGACTGGCCAGGGCCCTCCGGAACCCTGGGTGTCACTGGCCTTGAGTGTCCTACCTAATTTGGGGGTGTCCCAGCTCAGTCAGCCTCATCCGAGTTCAGATTATGTCCTCTCTGAGCTTTGTTCAGCTGTGGTGAATAGGCTTTGTCTCCATCTGATGCCCCCTCCCCTGCACATTTGCCACCACCAGATGTGACATTAAATTTCTGTCCCCAAAGACCCTACTGTGTCAGAGCCCAGAGATAGACAGCTGGCTCCCAGGCCATGTCACAGGACTGTCGACGCAGCACAGGACACAGAGGTCACTCCCTTTCCTTCCTTCCCTTGGTTTCGGCCCCCACATCCTCCTGGTGTCCCCCTTTCTCCTGTCCAGGCTCCTTCTAGGGTCCTCCTGACTGATATCCTGCGGTCTCTGCCACACCCCTGGCCCCTTGAGCTCTGTCACCACTTTGCTGGTCCAGCTGCACACTGTCCCCAGGCGAGCCTGTCTGGTCTCCTGGCTTTAACTCCTTTAGGCTGAGGACTCCACGCTCACTTCGCTGCCCTCAGCTGGGCTTGATCAAGCTCCGCTCTGAGTCGCAGGTCTTGAACCCAGGAAGGCTGGCATGGGCCCTGTTCTTTCTGCCCAGGCCCAAGCTCATCTCTGCCGCCGGATCCCACTAGGCCCAACAGAGGACCTCCTGCTGCCTGCCTGCTTCCCTTGGGCATCGAACAGGGCTTTCCACCAGCATCCCAGGGCTACACCAAACTGCGTTTTGTCTTCCGTGCCCCAGCCCCAGCCCCTTCTTCAGGTTCCCTGCCTTAGGAGAAGGCCCCTTCCTTCTACCAGGGCTCAGGCTGGGCATGTCCAAGTCTCAGCAAGATTAGTTCCTTTGAAAACAAATCCAGAATCTACCATTCTCCTGGTTTGGTTGTCTCATTCCCCCCACTGGGGGAACCCAATGAAGCCACATGGAACCACCTGTGGTACGTCCCTTCAATGTTCTGTGAAGCTATACAGTGATGTCTCGGTCCACAAACTTCATTATTTCCATGATTCTGTTTGGAAATGGAATTGGATGCGTCTGCCTCCAGGGACGGCCTGAGGTGGCCTTGACCGGTGTCTTAGCCCTAACAGGGTTGGTTCCACAGACTGTGGGGCTTACAACAGCAGGGTACCCCTTCCTGACGCTCCTGAGAAGAACCCTTCCTTATCTCCTCTGGCTGTAGGTGACTCCTGGCACCCTTGACATTTTGCTTCTGTGTTTGCCCGTGTGTCTGTCTTTACCTGCCTGAGAGGACTACCCTCATCCAGTATGGCCTCTGCTTAGCAAATTACATCTGCAGGGACCTTATTTCCAAATAAAGTCACATCCTGAGGTTCTGGGTGGATGTGGATTTTAAGGCACACTTGTCCACCCATGAACAGTTAGGGCAGATGCTGGTGCCCACAGAACCCAAGGTGCCTTGCGCCATCCTTCCCTCACCAGCACCCTGCAGCCCTCTCACCCAGCAGACTCCTTGCTGCTCCCAGAACCCAGCCTCCTGTCCCATCGCCGGGCATCTGCCTTTGCAAGTCCCTGCCTGGTGTGGCTTCTGCCCAGACACCCTCCTGACCCTCACTGTCACCAGTCCTTGCTCAAGTGCCCCTCTATTGCGTGCAGGAATGCCCCTCCACACCCCCAAAATTAGGCTGACCTCAAGACCTGCTTTGGCCAATGACGTTTGTGGTTCTAGTTTGAGGCCTTCTGGAAACCTCCGCATGACTCCTTATGCCTCACCCCTCCTCCTCCCACTTCATTGTTCTCTGTACACTGATTTAGCATCACTGGAGACCTGCTAGGGTGTGTTTGCTGTCTACCTTCTCCACCAGAATGGAAGTTCGGGGCCCTGGTGTTTTCTCTGCTTTGCTCTCAGCTGTATTCCAGGTTCCTAAAACACTTCCGGGCCCACACTGAGTTCTCCGTCAGTGCTTGCTGACTGAACATTGAATAGGTGCGTGAATGAACGATGTGGCTCTTTCCTGCACCCACTTTTCTCTGCATCTGCTGCTTCCCGTCCAGGGCAGAGCGTCAACCCCAAGCTGGCAGGCCTGATTGGGCGGCACGGGCCCCAGAACAAGCAGCCCTTCATGGTGGCCTTCTTCAAGGCCACAGAGGTGCACCTGCGCAGTGTCCGGTCCACAGGGAGCAAGCAGCGCAGCCAGAA
Source organism: Hystrix cristata (assembly GCA_004026905.1). Classification (NCBI taxonomy): domain Eukaryota; kingdom Metazoa; phylum Chordata; class Mammalia; order Rodentia; family Hystricidae; genus Hystrix; species Hystrix cristata. The sequence goes on along the minus strand of PVJO010003169.1, from coordinate 79,839 downwards.
CCGGTCCAAGACGCCCAAGAACCAGGAGGCACTGAGGATGGCCAGCGTGGCAGGTACGGGGATGGTCAGCGTGCAGATTGCGGACCCCCGAGGGCCCCAGTGGGGAGCCACTCGGAACCCATATAGGGGCTCAACAGATGGATCTGGAACAGACGCGGCAGGAAACAAAGCCCCAAATCCCTTCCCAATCCACCTTCACATCTAATGTCTGTGAAAGTAAGAAACTAATCTAAAAATCAAGGAGCAAAACATTAGTATAAGGAGATGCCAGTTGTGTACGTTTCTAGAGAGACAACAATGGGTACGTTTACACCTACACCTATACATAGTGGGATGATTTCCGGGGCGCGGGGGTGGTTAACCCTGAGGGAGGGGAGGAGGAAATGGGGGGACAGTTTCCTGTATCTTTCACTTATTTCCTAAATATTGAAAAATATTTGAAACTCCTAAGTACCTTTTCAATGTACATGGAAGGTTTTTTTGGTATTTGGGGTATTTCTCAGTTTCTTTGAAGTGTTTCATTACTATAAAGGAAAAAATTATCAATCAAGATAACATTTTTATTGTAAACAGTTCAGAGATGAACAAAAGCACTAAAGGTAAGACGTTGTCCCCAAAGGACACTTCTCGGCGGTGGCACCTTTCGGGTCCGCACTGTGGGGTGGGACAGAGCTGTGAGCATGTGACGTTATGTAGTCCTCAGGTTGCACAACAGGTGGCCTCTCATTTTACAGAGGGGCAAAGCTGGGGTTCAGAGGGGACACAGTGAGTATGTGGCAGTCTTGGATGCAAAGCCAGGAGGCTGGAGTGTCCCTTACTCTGGACACACTTGCCTGTTTGGTGTGGCCTGGTGGCACTTGGCCTGGCCTAGATGAGCTTCGGTGTCCTCGAGAGTCCTGCCGAGTTGCTGACAAATGGCCGGGACTTTGCTGAGGCCCTGCGTGGGGCTGGCCTTGTCCGGAGGGCGGTGCTGTGGCTGGGACGTGATCCCTTTCCCCGCAAGCAGAGCGGGGTCACGGATGGCACCCCAGGCTGGTGCATTTCAGTTGTGCATGGGTGCCGGGACCCCGAACAGTCTGTGGACACAGTGGCCAGTGCTGTGCCCTCCCCCACCTGCTCCCGTACAGGCAGGGCTGCCTCTGCTAGCGGAAGATGCGTCTCAATTTACTCCAGACTGAAAGGACAGCTTCAAGTCAGTAATGTCACCAACAACCAGTTCGCAGTGCACTGCAGAGGTGATGGCCAGGCCCACGGGGCACAGTCCATCGCAAGGAAACCCATTGCATCTCTCGGCCTGAGGGCGCCCTTTCCTGCTCGCCCCTCATGAAGCTGTTTATGGCGAGCAGAATATTGGCCCCTCGAAGGTGCCCTTGCTTCCACCTCTGGCTCCCGTGAATGTGTGACGTCCACGGCAAAGGGAAGTTGGGATTCCTCTAGAATTACGGAGGCATCCGCTGACCTCGTCTCAGGGAGCAGCTTAGCCTGAGTGATCAGGTGGATGCAGACAAACCGCAGTCCGTGTCACGAAGGCGGAGCTACTTTTCTTGTGTGCTCAGGGAGGTGTGAGGACCGGGACAGCGTGGGCAGGACCTGGGAGAGCCGTGTCCGCAGATTGTGGGCAGAGGCAGCCCAGCACCTTGGCTTCCCGGCGTGGACCCGCAGCAGACTCTCGGCTGCAGAGCTGGCGGATCATGAATGTGTCTGGTTCACCGCCACTGTTTGTGTCCATCTGCCGCAGCAGCAGTGGGAATGACTTTCTCCCCCACTGACGAGCCCGCTGCCTCTGTCCCCTGCCCTGCCCCCAGCACCCGTCCTCTCCCAGCTTGGTGGTCCTGAAGCAGGGCGCAGTCTCGGGCACCAACCAGCCCCAGCCGGTTCTGGGCTGACCCTGCGGAGACACCCAGGGAACACGGAAGAGTTGGAGGTTGCTGTGCGCAGCCCCGCCCCACGATCACCTAGCGTGGTCAGTGGCTGCTCCTGCCCCATCGCCTGCCTTGGAGGTGAAGGTGCTTTTCCTTTCGAGGGAGGAGGGAGCCTGCTGCGGTGGTGGCCTTGTGGGGAGCAGGGCTTCCTGGGGGGCTGAGTGGAGATCAGTGGGCTCTGTGCTCCGAGGTGTGGCGGGTGGAACCCTTTTAGGGTTTTCAAAGGGGTCTATGATCCCTCACGTCAAAAGCCACCCGAACCCCTTCCTTTGTATTTGGGGGCCTCCTCCACACCGATTCTTGGGACTGTGTTCGGTGGTAAGAGCCCTGACGTGGGATTCCCCCAAGTGCTAATTGTGGACAGCCAGGAAGTGGCTGTCGCCCTCATGGTGTGGAAGGACAGGCCCAGAGTGGGCGGGAGTGACGAGGTGGCTCCCTGTTCTAGGGGTGCAGACAAGACTCCCCACGAGAAGTGGGTTTAGCACCTCGCCAGGCCGGGCTGTGCCTGCCGCTCTAGCCACAGCACCTGCAGGGGCAGAGGCCAGGGCGGGAGGTTTCATGGCCCCTTTGGGGCAACGGTGGCGTGGCAGGGCAGGGTGGCCGAGCGCGGTGAAGCATTCTCCCGAGAGCCACGCCTTGAGTTTGAAATTCCTCCCGAGGAACGCGGACGTCTTTGCAGAGCTTCAGGCTGGCATGTGCGGTGCAGGCATGAGATCTGAGACTGGTAGGGGGCAGGGGAGACTGATGCAGGGTGTGACTCCGAGCCTGGACGGGGCTTCTGCAAATCTACCAGGCAGGGGTGCTGGTGGATTCCGTCACAGCAACTTGTGTGCATCTCGGATGTCTGTCTGGTGTGCCCCTGGCGTGGGCCGGAGAGGAGCTGGGCTGTGGCGTCCTAGAACCCCACGCCTCAGTTCCCCACAGCATCTTCTTAAGCCCTGACCGAGTGAGTGTCCCCCAGGACGAGACCCTCACTACCTGAAATGGCAGTTGCTTGGACTCTGCCTCCTTCCCAGGATTTCTGTTTCCTGGCCTTCAGTTCTTCCAACCCTGCCTGGAAGTTTAATTTAAAAAAAAAAGAAAACCAAAACAAGGCGTGGGCCCCACCCAGGGCTGAGTAAGGCTGAGCCTCTGCGTGTGCGTGGGTGTGTGTGCCTGGCACTCTGTGAAGTGCTCACCTCACGTGATGGGCCACACAAGTGGAAGCCTCTCTCGCACGCAGCCCTTTGTGCGTGGGATGGGGACACATGCCCCAGCCGGGCTCCAATAGTTCTTCAAATGGCACAGTCTGGGGTGGGGAATCCAGGTGCCTTGCCCCTGTGGGCCCAACGCCCTGGAAATTAGCCACCTTCACCAGATACCCGTGGAGGGTGGTGGCTGAGGCTGAGTGCCAGTTGTGACTTGTTGGCTGCTCCTGCAGGGCCTGGGAAGGTGGCTGTGACCTGGCTGGTGGCTGCGCACTTGCTCTTAGGGCACATGGTGGGTGAGGCAAGCTGTACCATGTCCTTGACTTTCTGTTAAGAAGAGGTCCCACGGATACACAGGTGTTCAAAGCACTTTCTCCTGGGACAGCTGGGGCCCCTGGTGACAGAGCCAGCGCCCACCCACATGGCGCACCCACAGCTGGCCTTGTAAGCTGTCCTCATCCCTGGTCTGTGGGCCTCAGCTTTGAACATGAAGCCAGATACCACAGTTTGGCTTTAAGACAGCACTCAGACCACTGCTCCCCTCTCCTCTGCTCCTAGCAGGCATTGCTAATCTATTGCAGAGTCACGGTCTCCCCACTGCAGAGGAGTGGCTCTGCACGTGAGTTGAGGAGCCTTTTGACTCAGCCCACCAGCCAGGCAGCACTGTCCCTGACCCAAGCTGGGGCTGACTGTAGGTGGCAGGAACCTCCATGCAGACCCCAGTGGGCGGGCGCTGGGGTTGGTCAGTCCAGGTGCCAGCAGTGGACCCAGCCTGGCTCCTGTTCCTGCCCTGACGTCTTCAGTGTCATGGCTGCATCTCAGTACATGCAGTTTCATTATTGTTTGCTCTGGGTAATGGGACGAAGAGGATGGGCATCTTACCGTGCATCTTCCTCTGGAAGGATGGAGCTCAGTCCAGAAGCCCCCACGTCCCATGGTTTGAACTGGGTCACTCGCCCTTCCCTGATCAGTCTCGGCCTCTGGTGACGGGACGTGTGACAGTCACTGGGAAAGGGCGAGTCTGCCAGGTGGGCCACACCAGATCCGCCCTAGAGAGGAAGGGAGCAGCCCACCGTGGAGTCCGCTGACCGTCCTTGGGCTTCCCTTCCGTGTCCGCCCTGGTCCCCTCGCCCACTGTCTTTGTTACCTCCCCGGGACACTCAGGCCTGGATGGCACTGCAGGGACAGACGAAACCAAGGCCCTCACCCCTCCTTTATGCGTGTGCGTGTGTTCATGCCACTACCTTTGGCGGACATGAGGCTTTGTGGGAGGCTTTGGGAACCGAGTGGTGCCATCACGAGACCCTTTGAGGACCTGGAGTTGAAGCCGTGGCAGGAACCCAGCATGTGAAGAATAAGCACGGAGCGTCCAGGTGCGGGAGACAGCAGGGCCAAAGGCCCCGAGAGAGGACAGATGGCTAACAGCCAATCCCAAGGGGCACCGTTAGCAGCAGCTTTGAGAAAGGGTATGAATTCCATGCTTAATGATTAATGAATTATTTCAAACTGAAAGAAGAGAGGAAGAAGGAGGCCAGTCCTGCTGGCTGCAGGGCGGAGGGAAGCCTGTGCAGTGTTTGTGTATGTTTGTGGGGAGTTGGGACAGATGGACGGACAGAGAGCTTTCTATAGTGTTTACAAGAGCACCGTGCCCCCACCACTCACCTACTTCCAGAAAACCCGGCGCATAATTGTTCTCCAAACAAACCTCAGAAGCATGCTTTCCTGCAGGGTTGGGGGCGTTGCCTTGCTGCCCTGGTTTCTTCCTGGTGGTTCTGGAGCGGCTGGGTGCCAGGCCCTGTCTGTACCTCTTGCCTTCTCCAGAGCATCCTGGGGTGGCTGGCGGGGTGGTCCGGAAGCCGATCCCTCCGAGCAGCGCTGTCACAGCCGGGTGTGGGATGTGAATGGGGTCCGATTCCCTCAATATTTCAACAACATGTGTGTGTAAAGGAAACCAGCACCCGCGGAGAGCCTGACAGTGCTGAGGGAGGACGGTGTGGGAGAGAGATGAGGCGTCGGCACCTCCCCTACTAGGGCTGAGTTTTCAGGCTGAGGATCTTTGAACTGACTTTTGTGCCAGGAAATCCACCCTCCAGTTCAGGTCTGATCGCTGCTGAGCCCCTGCCCAAGATGGAGGGAAATGAAAATGTTGTGTTTCTCTTTCCTCTCTGGGTTCCGGCTCTTCGGTTTCCTTGTCACCCCAGAAAACAGCAGCAGCGACCAGAGACAGGCCTGTAAGAAGCACGAGCTGTACGTCAGCTTCCGAGACCTGGGCTGGCAGGTAAGGGCTGGCGGGAGTTGGGGTGGGTTCCCCGGGCAGAGGCCTCATAGGGAAGGGGACTTGGGCTGAGGCTGCCAGCTGTCCCATAACGCCCAGGAGCAGATAGATGATTGAGTCTGGAGCTACACCCGGGAGTCCCAGTGCTTGGGCTCGGAACCTCGTTCTTCAGGGTATGTTGTTCTCATCCTTGGCCGGGCCAGGCCACGTATGAGAGCCTGGAAAGCAGCTCCCCGTCCACCCCGTCTGTCCCCCAGCCCCTTCCGCGAGTCACGTTCCCAGGGAAGGGACGTATAGGCCCAGTTTGGGTCAAGTGTTTGTTCCTGAGCCAATCAGCAGTTATAGGGGTGGGGCAGTGTGACGAGACACTGCTGTTCACTCTGGAGCCCTTTGGATGGAGTAGGGCAAAGGGCGAGAAGCAAATCGGGCCCTAAAGTCTCCCAGGAGTCTGCCGGGTGCAGTCCTGGTGGACACTCTCCCAGCACCTGTTCGGGGGACCCTCTGGGCTCTGCAGAGACGCAGCCCTGAACCTGGCCCGGGGTCTGCCCCGTGGAGCTCAGCCGTCCTGGACAGCGCACCTCATAAGGTCCGAGGGGAAACCTGTATTGTTCTTTTGCCCTCAGGCAGCTTGTAGTTCAGTGTGGGAGCCCAGGACCTTCTGTGGGGACTGTGCACCGGCCAGCCTGGTCCCTCCCTGTGAGTCCATCCTCGGGACCAGTGACAGACCTTGTGCTCCAAGGGGTGCTTGGCAGCGCTCACATTCTGGGGTTGGCAGAGCCCAAACCCCAGGGGCCTCTGCTGGAGGATTATGAGTACTTATGGGTCCTTTGGGGGTCTATTATTGCCTCGATGGGATTTCCTTGCTAGCCAGACCCTAGGGGCCAGTGTGGCGTGTATCACTCCCCTGGAGGTGTACATATGGCCAGCACCACATTGGGCACTCTGCACCGTCCGGAGCTCTCGCCCGGGCCGTGTCAGGTCATTAGGCCCACAGCGGGTGTGCCCAGGCACGAGGTTCGGGGTCCAGCAGACTGCAGTGTGTCACCCCCAGCAGGGGTAGGGTGGTTCCAGCCCATCTCTCTGACACCTTTCGCCCAGGAGCCACAGCCACAGACATGTCCGTGCGGGTTTCTGCCCGCTTTCATTTTGCAGTTTCTGCGGGACGCTGCGGCCCAGGCGGACATGGTCTGAGGCTTTACCGTAGGATGCGGCCATGCAGGAGGAGCGTGTCCACAGGGGTCGGATCCTGCTTCGCTTTCCAGGGGCTCTGGGCGTGGCTGGGTCACCCCCCCACCCTTTCCTCTCTCCCCAGGACTGGATCATTGCGCCGGAAGGCTATGCCGCCTACTACTGTGAAGGGGAGTGCGCCTTCCCTCTGAACTCCTACATGAACGCCACCAACCACGCCATCGTGCAGACACTGGTGGGTGCCGCCCTGGGTGTGGTCGGCTGGGGTGCAGGCTGTAGGCCACAGACCCTGCCTCCATCCTGCCTGCTGCCTCCAAGCTGGGGCCTGCGCGGGCGTCTGCCCAAGGTCATGTGGTGACTTTTTTGGGCCCCTTGTGCCGCGAAAGAGTATTAAAAATTACATTTTGTGATTGCTTTGGTGTAAAAGTGAGTGTAGCCTTTGACCCTAAAGTGTCTTTGCGGTTTTTTTTTTGGTCATTTGATTTTTGGCAGTAGTGGGATTGAACCCAGAGCCTTCATACTGAGCTACATCTCTGAACCTTTTTTATTTTACTTTTTTTTATTTTGAGACAAGTTCTTGCTATGTTACTGAGGCTGGGCTTGAGCTTGCCATCCTCCTGCCTCAGCCTCCCAGAGTGCTGGGATCACAGGTGTGCGTCACTACACCTGACTTCTCATTTTAAGTGAAATGCTTTCATGGGCTCCTAGAGTAGCGTGGCTCTGATCACCGTACCTGAGAAGCGGCCCCAGCACCACCTGTGACTGATGTCCGGGGGTGTCAGGCTCTGTGTTCTGCTGAGACAAACCTGTCTGCAGCCCACCTCACCCTGACCTCCTCCACTGTCCACCTTCTGGGATGGGGTGTTAGAGTTTCTCGGGGCCACCGCCCCTTACGGCGCTCACAGCCACCCCGCAGCCCGCCTTTAACACAGATGCTCCTGCCTTGGGGCTTTATCTTCCGGTGGAGAAGACAGTCTTGTAAACAGATGTGGAAATTTCAAGAGGGAGAAAGAGCTAGGAAGATGGCAAAGCAGATGGACGAACATTATCTAGGTTTTCCTGACAGCTGATTATCCCTGGCTTGAATGCTTCTAGTGCCAGGGTGCTCACTGCCCGGTCATTCCCTCTGTCCAGCGGTTCTGTTTGTTACAGGGCTTTATGCTGTTTCATCTAGTAACCAGCTTCCACTTCCCTTGTCCTGCCCTGTGTATTTAAATCCTAGAGAAAAACGCTCCTTTATTCCTTTCATTTGGTCTAGGTTTCACCCTGTAGGAGCAAGGGATTTTTAAGAATTGGCTCTTCAAGGCCTTTCCTCCCTGAAAATTGTATACTGCGAAGCCTTCTTCTGGCCTGCAGGTCCTTAGCTGGAAGCAGAACGGGCCTCCCCACCCTGGGTGTGGCCGGGCGGTGTCCCCCTCTGCCAGCCCCGCCCACGGGCCTGCTCCGAGGACCCTGGAGAATGACAAAGGCGCCTCCCCAGCTGCCCTGGGCACTCTCTGCTCTTCCACACAGCCTTCATCCCGGGTCTGTGAGCAGCACTACCATCAGCATGTCGTCAGAGATCTCAGGATCAAGGGAAACCCCCAGTTAGGATGAAATGATGCTTTCGCGGCTGTGTTTAGAAGAGGGGCGACTGCTTGTCCTCTGGGGAGTCCTGGTGGGAAGCTCACTGTAAAAGTGTACTGACAGCAGGGTTTGCTTTAAAGTCTCTCCAGAGGGGCTGGGGATTTAGCTCAGTGGTTAGAGTGCCTACTTCCAAAAGCACAAGGTTCTGAGTTCGATCCCCAGGACCAAAAAAATAGGGTGTGGTCAGAGTCAGAGTGTGGAGGCCATGGGCAAGCAACTTCTGTGTATTGAGTGGGCAGAGCTGGTGTGCTGGAAAACCAGAAGTTTCCCATTAGAAACAAACGCCAGCTGGCTCTCTGGCCCGTTGGCGCCCTCAGCTCATCTGAGGACACTGGTGGTGGTCTGCCAGGCTGTGGAGACCTTGGACTGAGTGGTAGTCTCTCTCTTGGTCCCTAGTGTTTGCTCCTGGCCCGCTTTGCTTGTCAGAGGCCCTCAGGTGGCATCCAAGTTTGGTTGCTCCCACCTGGTCCTGTGCTTGTTACAGAATCTCGGTGCCAGTGAGCAGGACGTGGCGCTGTCAGTAGGCAGATGTCAGGGGGGCTGCTTGCCATCCTGCACCGTGTAGGGCAGCCCCACAGCCAAGGACATGGGCCCACAAGTCAGATCCCATCACTTACATACCCGATATATGCTGTGCAAACTAGCCGTACTTGCACCAGGTGTTGTGTTACACACCTGTAGTCCTGGTGCTCTGGGAGGCTGAGGCAGGAGAATGGCAAGTTCAAGCTCAGCCAAGGCAACTTAGTGACTTAGGGAAACCCTGTCTCAGAATTTTAAAAAATTGGGCTGGGGATTTAGCTCAGTGGTTAGAGTGCTCGCCTCACAAGCACAAGGCCCTGAGTTCGATCTCCAGTACAAAAAAAAAAAAAAATTTTAAAAATTAAAAAGTGTTGGGAACGTAGCTCAGTATAAAGGTGTGAGTTCAACCCCCAATACTGCAAAACAAGCAAACAAACCTGCCCTTTATTGTCCTCATCTGCAAAGTGGGAACAATCCCAGAACTGAGCAGGTACACGTGCTTAGGACACAGAGTGCCCAGAACATGACACTTAGGGTCATTTTGCCCAGGTGGTAGGTGTCCCTTAGAAAAACAGAAGCCAGGCAGGAGGGCCTGGTCCCCATCTCACCCGTCACGTTCCATGTGTCACAGGTCCACTTCATCAACCCAGACACCGTGCCGAAGCCCTGCTGTGCCCCCACCCAGCTCAATGCCATCTCCGTCCTCTACTTCGATGACAGCTCCAACGTCATCCTGAAGAAATACAGAAACATGGTGGTCCGGGCCTGTGGCTGCCACTAGCCCCTGCTGGAAGTCCTGCCCTTTGGGGCCGCCACGTTTATCCGGACCCGCAGCGTGGCACTGCCCAGCATCCCCATCGCCTGCCGCGGCAAGGAGCAAGCAGACCGACCGCCTTTCGTGAAGCCTCCCTCCCCCTCCCTGATTCGAGGGGTCTAAGAGTATTAGGAATTTGAGCCCAAGTGGCTTTTGATCCATTCTTCATCAGTGGCACCCTAAGGACCAGATCCTACGAGTTACTGCAGGCAAAATCTAGCGGGAAAAGAAATCTGTAAAGAAAGATCGCCCAGCTACGGTCACCAGCTGTGCTGTCCCCACCACGCTCTGACTTGTTCCAGAGATCATTAGGGCCCCGTCAGCCAGGCGACCAGCCGCAGGCTGCAGGAGGAGGGGACACGGCAGGGTGGGCACCCATGTCCGTGCTGAAGGGAAATTGACGCAGAATTTCTTGTAATACATGTCACAATAAAACCAATGAATGAAAATGGTTAGGATGTTACAGGTATATTTTCCTAAACAGTTCATCCCTGTTTCTTGGTTTATTTTGAGTTTATAAACAAGCCTGGCTGGTGGAGGCGGGGAGGCCCCCTCTGTTTATTCCGGTTTCAGTCTGAGGCTGCAGGGCCCGTGTTCACCCAGACCCACCCGAGTCTGAGACACGGGACTGGGAGGGGCGAACGTGTGCTCGGAGGAGAGGCGGTTCCCTCACCCTTCCGCCAGGGGTGCGCTGGCAGGGCTGCGATGCGGGCAGAGGCCGGACGGGTTCTCCAGCCTCCCGCGGCAGGGAGCATGTGACGCAGCCCAGTGGGCAGACAGACAGTAGGTGGGGCTGGCAGCCTGACCTCGGTGTTAAACTCACAGAAGGAATGTGCCTGCCACTGGCCTGGGGTGAGCAGCCACTGTCCTCCAAGCGGGGCCCTTGGCGTCTACTCTCCGATGATGCCCGGAGCTGGGTCCTGCCGGGGGCATCTCAGCAGCCTGGTAGAGAGCTCGGCAAACAGATTTGCTGCTTGGGGTGAACGACAGACAGCAGCACAGTGAGAAGACTGATAGGCACAGGGCATGCTGGACTCTAGCCACAAACAGAAGGACCAAGAGCAATGACAGCGAACCTTCTAGAGACCGAGGGCCCAAACCGCAACCCAGGACCCACTTATTTATCGCAAAGTGCTGGGCACTGCAATTAAACCTGAATATGGAGGTTTTAGTTTAGAAGAGAGAACTCATACACTTGGCTCACGTGCCAACAGAGAGGGCCGTGTGTGCACACTGCAGCACGCGTGCCACAGGTTCGCAGCCACTGATCTAGGGCGTGGCTCCGATCCATCTGGTGCCAGCCCTCTAAAGGGTGCGCACCGGCTCCCAGCTGCAAGAGCAAGGCTTGGGGAGACTGGGCTGCCCAAGAACACTTCCCACATCTCAAAGAACACATGACCTAGGCCGAGGGAGACCTGGACCCGTGGGGCACTGTTCTCCATCTCCGTCAAGCTGGTTCCTGGAACCGCCGGGCCTCTGCTTTTATTCTCTGTTCCTTTTTCTTCTTCAGTAGCTTGGGCTGCAGCTTTCGCTGCCTTGTTGTTAGGAGATGAGTATTTTTTGTTAGAATCTGTTCTGTTGTTGGCAGGTCTGGGGCTTTTTGTGTGACTCCTGCTTGGTGTGAGTGTCCCACTACCTTAGCGCCCCAGCCAGCCTCTGCTGGGTATCATTTGTACATTAAACATGTAAATAGTTGTGATGAGACAAAGAAATTATTTATTTCCATCTGAAGTTCTTTGGCAAACCTTCCTTCCACCACCTGTTCAGAGCAACGAGCTTGCTTTCCTTCAACCTGTTTTCTTATTTAAGTTTATTTATTAATGATTGGACCAATGTACCCGTGGCTGTCACACAGAGCAGCCCTTAGTGAAAAGTCTGTATAAATAGACACAATAAAAAGGGTTTTGACTTTGCAATAAAAGCAGTCATTTGGTTCTGGTTCTTGGGCTTGAGAATGTGTGTGTTGCCTCTCTGCACTCCTGGGCCCCGGGACTTCTCACCACTAGCACGCTGTTTATCTTGCGGGCCTGGGGGCTGGGTGCACACTCCTTGTCAATGTTTGATGCAGCTGTGTGGGGCTCCAGGCAGGAAGGCAGGAGAGATGGGACCTAACAACAAACGAATTTGGTAGGCTCCACTGCAGACCCTTGATTGAATTACAGTGCAGCTGTTAGCAGCTGTTTCAAAGAGGCAGGGGGTAAATTAGCTGTGTTTACTGCTAACATAGTTGAAAGATTTAGTCATCCCAATAAAATAGAGGCACAAGAGAGAAACTGGGGGCGGGGCACACACCCAAAACTTTAAAGCGGTGCTGACCCCAGAGCCGACGTCATCTGGTGCACGTTGCTCCGGCAGTTGGGGGCTGCTGTGGGAGCCCCACTCCAGAGGTTGACAGCTTCCCCACTGCAGGCCCAGGTAAGGCAGTGGGTCCCCCTGTGCTTGGGGTGGTGTTTTGAGGGACTGCAGGGCGCACGCTGAGTTTCTTTTCTTTTTGAAATGTGTGCTTTGCTCACCTGAGGGCCATTGTGGGAGTCCCAGCTTGATACAAGCAGACAGGCTGCTGCTCTCCCCTAGCTGCCTCAGACCAGGCGGCCACTCCTAACAAGTTCCAGCCCCTGTGATTTCCAAACCCTCCTGTCATTGTCCTGATGCACAATTTAGCTTTTGTTCTCTTTTCCAGGCCAAAGACCAGAGCCACAAACCAGAGGTCCAGATGTGGCCTCCCAGACGTGCCTTATTCCCCCGGCCTGGTGTTTACACATTTTTGAAAACAAGAATTCATTGCCAACATGTTTTTGAAAATCAAAAGATTGGAGTAGAAGAAAAATCCCCAAATCTGGCTTGTGAAATCAACAGATGTGGGCCCCCGGGACCCCCCTTCCGCAGGGTGCTCCTGGCTGATCAGAGAGGCAGCGGGGCTGCAGTCTCCAATCCTCCTTGTTGCCTCTCTCAGAGGGCAAGTGCCAGCTGCCATCATCAGTACGGCAGATGCATGTCTATCTGGACCCGAGTCCCTGTAAGAGCAGGAAGGTGAAAGCTAGACTGGCAGAGGTACACACTGCAGGAAGGACAAGCCAGTTCTCCACCAGCCTCTCCCCAGGCCCCTGGCAGGCCCCGCGGCACCCTGGGTGTCCTTGACACTCGGCTCCTCCCTCCTAGTTTCCTCCTGTCTGGCCCGCTACACCTTGGAGCCTTTTCTCATTGCCTCTCCATGTGGTCCTCACTGCTGGGCATGGAGAGCTGTCGGAATTTGCTCAGTCCCCCAGCTAATAATCGCTGGACCCACATGGTGGTCTTCAAAGTCTGAGCTCAACTCTGTGCTCCTCTGGGCTGAACTCTCCTGGGAGTGCTCGGGACATGTGGGATGCCTGGCCCCAGCTCTGGCCTCCAAACGTCCCACTCGTATGTCAGGCCACCTTGGGCTCCTGACGTGGGCTTAGCACCCAGGTCTCCCCGCTGTTGCCACATTGCTTGGGGACCCACCTCTGAGAGCCCGACCTTGAACGTGGGGCTTCCCCCATGGCTGGGCTCGCGGCATATCCTGCTGTACCAGGTACCTTTCCCACTGTCGTCCTTCCCCTGAGCCTGGCTGGGGGATGGGGGGCCGCCTGGGTATGAGCTTCTCACATGGACGTTTTGAGGCCTTCCCTTTCTCCAGATCTTTTGGAGAAGGTGAGTGTAAACGCTTCCTGAGCTGCCAGGGCAAACTTCTACAAAGCAGTGGCTTGAACCACAGAAATGTATTCTCGCAGTCCTGGAGCCAGGCATCCAAAATCAAGGTGTCCTGGGCTGCCCCCCTCCAGGCTCCACTGGCCGCGGCGCTGCTCGCTCCTGCTGTATCAGCCCGGTCGGCCTCCATCTTCATGTGGCTGCCTCCATCTTTCCTCTGTTGTGCCTGCTGCTGATAAGGACCCTTGCCTTTGGATTTAGGGTCCACAGATGTTCCAGGACAATCTCATCTCATACATCCTTAGCTACGGTCTCCAGAATGATCTTTTCCAAGTGACGACAGATTCCCAGAGTCCACCGCTCAACCCACTGCAACGAGGGTACATATAGGTCACTCTCCCGAGATCCTGCGCCCCTGACCCAGTGTCTCCCCACTTCTGACCCTCCCCCACAAACACTAGTGCTGGGCCAGACCGTGCAGAAATCTAGTGTGGGCAGCCCTGGCCAAGGCGGCCCTTTCCGGGGGCCGGGATGGCACTGAGGACGGCACTGGCACCCTCTGCCTGCGGGTCAGAGGCACATGCACTGTGCCCGGCATGGCGTGGGTGGCAGGGAAGGCTGGACAAAGCGAAACATCTGCACTCAGGCGGCTCATGTTCCGGGACTTCACTGGACTAACGGTAACCAGAGCTGTCCTGGGCTCCACCTCCATAAAAAATAAAAATTCTGTTTTCGTGACAGTGTTGGCAGAAGATGAGTATAAACCAGACGGAATCCTATTCATTTCTTCTGATTTTAAAAGACATCAAAATGTTTTTATGGGCCCCTAGAATGCCATGGCCCTGGGCACAGGGTCCGCCGTGCTCAGTCTCCTCCTGGGCTTGGGGATGGAGGTGGCCCGGGCCATATGCAGGCAGCTGAGGATGACACAAACTTTCTCTTCCTCTGGAAGACACCTAACACCTTCTCACAAGTACTTGTCTGGGGTGGGGGAGACTTCTCATGCCACTGAGGAAGAGGGGTGGGGCAGAGGGGCGTGGATCAGTTCCAGCACAGCCCAACGCTGACTGAGCTGTGGGATCTCTACCTTGGGAAAACTTACTACCCTCCCCATGCCTCAGTTTCCCTACCTGTGAGATGGGTATGGTTGTTATGGTTTGTGTCTAGATGTCCCCCCAAAGCTTCATGTGGTAAGAGGTGGCTGGATATAGAGTGTGTGATGCTGGGATTAAGGGCGTGTGATTACTAGATCAATCTACTGACTGGTTTGGCAACACCCTAATTCCAGCAGCCTGGATAAAATATAAGGCACAGGAAGAAGCTGCTTAGGCCCCTTGCTTGCCTTGCTGCCTTCTGCCTGTCTGCCATGCCACCCTGCCTCGGACCCAGCTGATTGTGGATTTAAACCTCTACAAACTGTGAGCCAAATAAACCTTTCATCCCCTAACTTTAGGTGTTGGGTATTTTGTCTCAGCAACAAGAGAAAAATAACTAAGACAATGGTGCCCATCTTATTTAGGATACTTAATATCAGCTGCACATAACAGTAAAACCCAAAGTAACTGGTTGAAAGAAGATAAAAGTCTCTCTCTCTTTTCAAAGAAGTCTGAAAGTCAGCCAGCCAAAGTCAGAATGGCAGCTCTTCTGTACCATGAGAGATCTAGGTTCTTCCCATCTTTCTGCCATGCCGTCCTAATACATGGTGTCCATCTTCACAGTCTACCTCACAGTCCAATATAGCTGCTGGAGTGCCGGCCATTGAACTGATTTTTAAGCCATATGCTCCCTTTAAGTAGCTTTCCCAATGATCAGACATAAAAGCTCCACTTGCTTCTCTTTTAGCAAAAATGCAGGCACATGGTATTTCTTAGCTGCAAGGAAGAATGCAAAATATATAGACTTTTTATTCTGGTTGGCAAGGTGCACGGCCAAAAGTAAGGTCAGGATCCGATTACCATCAGAATTCTGTGGATGCCAGTGATTGGCAATTCACAATGTGTTAGTTTTCTGTGCTGCATGATGATCACCACATATGAAGGAGCTTCAGCCACCACCCACCATTATCTCACAATTTCCACAGGCCAAGAATCCAGGCTTGGCCTTGCCGGGTCCCTGCTCAGGACCTCACAAAACCAGAGCAAGACTTGGGCGCTACATTCCCATCTGGAGTCGGGGCCTCTGCCACACACATCCATCCATGTTTTGCCCCAACTTAGTTTCTCACAGTTGTAGGGTTGAGGTTACCATTTTCTCGGTGGCGTCAGCCATGTGTCACTCATCTCTCCAGCCTGTCCCCAGGGGCAGCTAATTCTTCAGCGCCGGTCGGAGAAGCTCTTTGGCTTCTCAAGGGTTCCCTGGAGCACGGCAGGCCGCCAGCGTCACCCCTGTAGAGTAACTCAAGAGTCACCTGATGGGGGATGAGCCCCATCTGCATAAGTGCCTCACCTCTGGGAGGGGTGCCCTCCGGGGCTGCTCCGGGATGTTCTGCGGGGGGCAGAGTCCCAGGGGCCTCCTGGAGCTGTACCTTCCATGGGACATGTCTCCACTCCTCCCCACTTGGGTACGACAACAGAGACTGCGCTCTGATGGCACATAAAATAACAGGGTGTTGGCTGAGTCCACAGGCCCGGAACCCTGCCGCCGCACAGGGCAGGCAAGAAATCGGAGCTGTGTGTGGTGTGATCGAAAAATACGGTGAATATCCGCTCTAAAAAATTATTACCGTTAAAGACACATTGCCAGTAACTCCTCTCTTAAAATATTCACTCTCCCTTTGAAAACACTCACTCATCATTCTGGACACATCCCGAAGCAGTTCTGGAAGTTCCGTGAGTGGCTGCCTTGATATCCTGAATCCATTCAAATTGTTTACCTTTCATAATCATTTTGACTTTGGGGAACAACCAGATGTCACGTGGTGTCAGACCCAGTGGATAAGGTAGATGAGGACAGGCGGTAATGTTTTTACCAGCCTGTTTTTTCATTGGATGGCATGTGGCAGCAACATTCATGGTATTTTTTTTTTTAATCACACCTCATAAAGACACTCACAAAAGAAGACTTCCAGAACTGCTTCGGAAAGTGGCAAGAATGACGAGATAAGTGTGTTCATGGTGAGGGGAATGTTTGAGGGGGATTAATGGCAATGTGTCTTTAACAGATTGCTTTTAATTTAGACATTGACAGTGTAAATCTGTGTGTCCGGAACCACCCTTTGCATCCTTGCGTGCCTGTCTGAGCTCCCGACCGCCCGTCCAGGCAGGCCCTGCCCAGGCACACAGAATCCTGCACTTGAGCTCACTCAAGGCTCAGAATGAGCCTGGCAGGCCCTTGCGCAATGGACCCTCACACTTAGCCTGTGTCCAGGGAGGCGGAAGTGGCCACAGGGAAATGGGTGTTGAAATCTCGCGTTCACTGGGCCTTGCACAACTCCAGGGGGCTCCATTCACCAAACATCAGTGAAATGGATTCGATGCCTGTGGGGTCGGGAAAATGGGGTAGCCCAGCCCGTCTCTCCTGGGCCTCCTGCCCTTGTCCAGCCCCAGCCAAGGACACTCGCGGTGACCTCTGTAGACATTTCTTCTCCTTCTGACTGGGGATCCATCCCTCCTGGCTCAGACTCCTGAAGGACTCTGGCACTGGCCTCTCTTGGTCTTAGATTTGAGGAAATAAAAATAGAAGAGGAAAACACACAGCTCTCCAAAGCCTCTGGAGTTTCGACAGCTGCTTGGATGGAGGTGCTGTGCACCTGGGCCGGGACAGCCTCGCTCCCCTGGCTGCTGCTGGCGCCTGCCCTGACCCTCTGCAGTGGCGGCCACGGCAGGGCCAGGGCAAGCCCAGAGCTGGCAGACTGTAGTGAGGGAGTGAGGCTGGGGGGAGGGGAGAGGAGAGCACAGATCACCCACCCAGCCCTGCCGGGACCCGGCTCCGAGTGAGCAGAAGGCCCCAAGGGCGGGTTCACACTCTGCTGTTTCGTCTTGAATTTATTAGGAACTTTTGGACAAGAGCTCCACAATTTTGTTTTGCCCTGATCCCCACAGATTCCATAGCGGGCTGTGTCTGAGGGACAGAGGGAGGACCCGGGGCCAGCTGGCCTCTGCCACGCACATCATGCGACAAGTGCATTCCGAGCATCTGCGAGCTACAGGCCATGTCCTCAGCTCAGAGGACATGCTGTGGACAGCAGGGAACAAAGTCCAAACTCTTGAATGATGTATTAGTGACAGAGAGAACTCATGTGACAGAGGAAGAGCCAGACTATGGGGGATGTCGGGCGGGAGAGGGTCAAGGGTCCCAGAAAGAAGCAGGATATGCCCAAGTGATGCCAGGAGTGCCCTCATGGTGGTGGCAGCTCGCATCCCTAGACATTGCCTCCTGTCCTCAGGTGGGCACAGCTGAGAGCCATTATGGGGTGCTGAGAACAGCCATGGAGGCTGGATCCCTGAGTCAAGTGATGAGGGGGCCAGGTGGGGTCCTCAGGGAGGAGAAGGGGAGAGTGGGTGGGAGCTTCCAGGCCTCTTGAGGCTGCCTGAATCTGCCATCTGCCCTGAGTCTGCGGGGGTCTGCAGGAGGCGGCCATGGAAGGGGCAGCCAGGCCTGGTTGGGAGACACGGTCGGAGTGCAGGAGCTGTCTGTCAGATTGAAGGGAGCTGAGCTCTGGGCTCCACAGCCTGGCAGTCCTGGTTTCCTCCTCAGTCCTCAAGACCTCTTGGGGGTACTGTCAGCACACAGAGGGGTGCAGGCGCACAGCCCCCTGAGGGCTCTCACTTTGCCCTTCCTGGCTGTCTCCATGCCCTGACCCCAGAGGGAGAGCATCTTTCCCCCTCTCCTTAGACCCTGCTCTTTCTCGGGCCTTCTGCTAGGGCCCCTCACCCACCACTCAGGATAATCTCCCGGCTCGAGCCTGAAGCCGTCACACCTGCAAAGCCTCCCTCACAAGTTTCTATCATAAAAAGTGAACATTTCGTCTTTCTGCAGGGCACAGAGTGGGTAAAACTCCTGGAGTTTCCTGGTAGAGATGAGTGGAGCATCCTTTGCCTTTCGCCACAGTCCCCTTTGGATCATGCCCAAGTTTCTGCTAACTAGAGGACTCGGGAATGGTCAGCAAACCTACCCGGGACAGGGGAAGAACTCATCGCCCCACTCAGGAGGGGACAGGGGCTGGGTGCTGGCATCATCACAAAGGGCCAGTGGTTCCGTCAGTCACATGTGCACAGCAGAACCTCCCTCAGCACTCGCTACGGCCTACTTGACATGTTTTGATGAGTACGTGTCATTACTATTATTAACACACTGAGGATCAGGAGATCGGACTGTGCCCTGTTAGCCTAGTGACTGCGGAGATGGTCTAGTGCTGAACTTCCGGGCCTCATCCCTTCAGATGGAGGTCAGAGCTAGGGGCAAGAGGGTCCAATTCATTGCATCCACCCGTTTGCCAGCACTGAGCCATGTTTGGGGATCATCAGGGAAACATTTCTCGGGTGTGCCCGGGAGGGGCTCTGACGGAGCAGGGACCCTCATTCCAAGCCCTGCAACCGGCGCTTCTTTTTGTTCTAGGAAAGGACGCAGCTGGGAGGAGTTAAGAATGACACATATAACCTTAGATTTGTATCTACCCAACTCACGTCATTGTTTAATGCCACAAGCAAGCCACAGAGTGACAGACTAAATAATCCCCAAGAAAAGTTTGTGTGTTGGGGCGGGGGGCGGAATCTGGAGGGTGACTGTGGAGGCAGCGGACGGAGGGGCTTTCGGCCACACTGAGCTGAGGGGTCCCCACCCTTGCGCTCGACTCTTGACGTTCATAGAAAAGCTGGATAAAAATGGTTGCAATTGCTGAAGCCAGCAGAGCATGACATGTTCAAGCTTTGACCCCTTGTAAGCGAGTCCAGATCCGAGAGCTATCACAGGAGGGTTTAGCATGCCGCCTTAGCGATTCCCTTGAGCTTGGAGGTAGACAGCAGTGGCTTTGCTGTTCCCCCTGCAAGGTCATCAGGGCCCTGGGGGTGGGTGCACCGGATCGCTCAGAGGTGCTGGGAGGGCGGAAATGGTCTTCCGGAGCAAATCCCTTTCCCGCTGTCTTTGGGGCGGCTGCTTTCCTGGCTCAGTGAAGTGAAGCGCTGCTCTTCGTTCGCCCCTTGCTTGGGGTGTTGATGAAGGAGAAGGTGACAGCTGATCTGGACCTGCACCGCAGCCCGTCCCGAGTGGTCCCTAAAATAATCCCATTAGTGGCACGCCAGAGCTCCTTATCTTCAGAATGGGCCTGCTGATAAAGCAGAGCCGGCTCCTCCCGGAAGCCCTGGGCTGAGACGGGGCGCTGGGAGTGGGCCTGGGATGACTTGCAAAGGGCCTGGCTCCCGGCAGGCTTGATGACATTCCAAGGGGTATAAATAGCACAGTGGCCTCGCTGCCCGATACACAGGGTGACCGTGGCGGCACAGCTGGCACATCTGGAACGTGACACCTGAAAGCCGCATGTGCAGAGACACCTGCCACTGCTTCTGCCCAGAGCTGGGACCGTGAGCTCTGGAGCACTGAGGCTGGTCCCTCCAGCTCTGCCCAGGTGTGCCCTGCCTTCCCCAGCTACAGCCTTGCGGTCCTGACCCCAACACATCCAGTGAGGTCCTCTGCCTGGCAGCCCCGAGCGGACCCTCCAATCCAGCCTTGCTGCCCACCGCCTGACCCTTCCTGGCGGCCCTGGCCTTGCCCACCCACAGCCAGCCTCTGCCTGACACACCTGCCCTGGCCGCACCCCTGCTTGGACAGCTGTCACCTGCCACCTGGCTCACGCCTGTGCACAGTAGAGAAAAAGCCTGGACAGAAATGCATGAAATGTCAATAACAGTTATGAGAGATCGGAGGGCTTCTCAGGGGTGTTCCCTCCTTTATCATTCTCTATAGTTTTAAGACCTTCTCCAGTGACTACACATTATACATCCAAAGAATATTTAAAAATATAAATACACATGAAATATAAATGCGTGGAATACAAACATTATATAAGTAAATGTAAGTATACATATTTTAAGAAGGAAGAGGCTTTGTGGCCTCCCGTCACCTTCATGCCGAGGTCCCGACACCCTTGAGCGCCGTGACCTCTCTTCCGGGTCCATCTCAGCCGTCAGCTGGCCCACCCCGCCTCCCAGCCCCCGAGACGCCAGTCCGCTCAGCTCGGTGCAGAGCCCAACCTCGGCACACACACTTCTACCTGTCCCTCCTAGTGACACTTGTCTCTTGTCCCACTCTACTCCCGTCCTGCACTGCTCTGCCCACTGGAATGGTCCACCTGCTCAGACAAGGGAGACCTAGATTCTCCCACAGACCAACGGCCATTTCGTCTTCCTCTTGGCCTCTGCTCCAGGCTCTTTGCATCAACAACCTGAGGACTCATGGTCTGAGAACTTGGCTGGAATTCAGGGAAAGAGCTTCTGGCCCAGGCCTATATCGCATGAATTAAAATAAAAAGAAGTGAGCTTGCTGGGCGACTGAGCAGAGCACCACGCGAAGAGCCGGTGGGTGTCCTGCTGCCCAGCCACTCTAGACGAGCAAACCCGATAATTCGGGCTCAGAAATTCCCTTCGCTCAGGCAGTCTGTCCAGGAAGCCTGCCAGCTCCGCGGTGAGCTCTGCCCGGGCCAGCACAGCTGCGGGAAGGACAGAGAGGCTTTTATCGATTGAGGATTTACAAATGGCCCGCTGCCAGAGAGGCTTCACGAAACACTTAAAATTTAAACATAAAAAGTGGGAGGGCTACAAATAAAGTTGGAGTAAGATGTTTTTTGAGAGAGATGTAAGGCACTTGGAATAGGAACATCACACAAGCACCAGAGCCGAGAAGGACTCTGACACTGGGAAAAGCAGATCGGACAAACGGAGGGGACCTGGGCCCAAGGGGCAAATCCCACCCCGGGTCACTGGAACTGCTGGGTTTTCTCAGAATGCAGAAACTCCTGTGCGGGAGCTGAGAAAGTCCCTGGAAAATGAGGTGGAGTTGGCCACCGTGGCCTCTGTGACATCCCTGAGCTGCTGAACCCAAGTGTCCCTGAAAGCAGGCCCTCCCAGGTCTTTGGGGTGGATGCCAATCAGGACCTTTGGTTGCTTTTTCCCCATAGAAAACTGTCCTTTTGTTACCTTTTAATTTGATTCTTAGGTGTACAAGGGCAAGTAAAAAGTCTCTAATACAAGGTTTGTAATGAAGCTTAGCTGTCATCTACTTTTTGTATCCAGTGGGGATACAAACTGGCATCTATTTGTTTGAAGCTTATTATACCGGGCACTTGCTGGCCCTTTCTGTATAAGTACTGCGCGCTGACTGATTGCGCCACTGGAGCTCCTGCTGGCCCTTTCTGTCTGGCCATCTGTGCCCTCCAAAGGAACCGCCTTTTCTTCTCATCTTTTTACTTTTTCTACTGCTATATACCTCTGTGATTGTAAGTGTTACGCTCATATCATTTTTTTAAAGACATCATCCACTGTTATGCCGTGGACCCCCAAAATTTGAGGGGGTTACGGTCCTAGAGCACTTATGAATTGTGAAAAACCACGCATTTTGGATACGGTTAGAAAAATGCCTATAAAAGCCTATTTCTATGGCTTAAACACTAAATATTCTATATCTTCCATAGTTATTAAATTTAATTTAACAAAGTGCTGTATCAATAACGCCTTAGAAGGTACGGGGCATTTTGGCAGCGTTTTGGGGATCTTAGAGCTCTAAGAAGAGCAAAACTGAGAACACTGGAGACAGTGATACACCTTACGACAACTTGTCATGATGTGGGGATGCTGGTGTCTGCCCGGGATGGTCACAGAGCAGCAGCCAATCAGCTGCAAGCCGAACTGAATAACGCTCTCAGATTGGTGACTTGCAAACCTCCCGCCAAAAAAAAAAAAAAAATTGTGCAGGATATTTGCAGTTTCCGTGAAATTTTGAGGGTTTCTGCAAACAATTATTAGTCAGGTTCTAAGGAAAAATCCATGAACGACTGCGGCCATGAACTCTGAACCAAGACTTTGCTTGGGTGTACCACGGTCTAAATGATCACGCCCTCCCCCCAATCGTATGTTGAAATCTTAGCCCCTGAGGTGACAGCGTTACTGGAAATCAATACCTTTATGAAAGAGGTCCAGGTGAAATCCCTTGTCCTGTCCACTAGCTGAGGACACAGCAAAAAGTCTCCATCTAGGAACCAGAAAGCATCTTCCACTTGACACTGAGTGTGCCAGTGCCATGGTCCCGCATCTCCTGCCTCCAGACCTGGGAGAAATAAATTTCTGCTGTTTATAAGCTGCCCAGCGTGTGGCATCTTATTGCAACCTTCCAGATTGACTGAGATATTCAGTGAATGCACATCTGGAAATTGAGAATTGAAGCTCTTACACCTTCTCCATCGATAGGACTCCTGCATCCTCTTGACCATAATGTTGGTGAATTTTTAGTGTTTATGCGTGAGGGCCACATGATTATCATTTGCCTCTACACCCTGCGGCGTATTACGGCGGCATGCATTTTCTCCTACAATCTTTTGTTTATGCTGGAGTTTATAATTGCTTTTAGAAAATAATCTCCTTACTTTCCTTTATAGGCACCTACTGCCTCTCACCTCTCTAAAAGAAGTCAGCACGAATGCATCAGTAGTCCACAGGGCCCACGTGTGTGTGTGTCTGTGTGTGTGTGTGAAGCTGGGTCCCTCCAGCGCTCTCGGCCAGCACTGCCCTCAGGACTCCTCTCACCGTGTGGAGACCTCCTGTCATTTGCCTCCTGGAGTGGCCCATTGGCGGGTCACTTGCGCCCTCCTTTCCTTGGTCCTATGGAGCGGATTCCCCAGGATAGGGGCATGAGACACACGGGAATAACTTCCCGGAATGTTTAAATTCTGAAGCACCGTCCTCTCATCTCACACTTCTGCTTTGAAAACGAGCCTTCTGCCGCTGTTAGAAAGCCGGCAGGGCCTGCTCCGGGCTCCTCACTGATGTGGAGTTCGGGGCTCGACTGATTTCTGCCCCTTCCTATTGTAACTTTCTTCTTTCTCTTGGGGATCATGTTGCTTCTTTGTCTCCAGTTTTCTGAAAAATGTAAAGCTACAATAATTTTCCCTCCTATTCCGCTTTTCTCTTCCTTAAATCCCTGTGGAGTTGGGTTCCAGGTCGCATCTTCCAATTTTCTCAGCCTTTCCTCCAGTTTGCCCTCTTGCTGCTTTGCGGCTGCGCGTTGGGGCGGTTGTTCGTGTCCTTCCTCCGCTCTGCTACAAGCTCATGTTTCGGCTCTGCAGAAGTGTGTCCTTGTTTCTCACAAGGGTCTTCTTTCCTCCTCCTGGGACAGCCTTCCCTTCTTGTCGCCAAACCCCATCGTACTTCTCTGTGAGGATATTAGCATGTTTTCTCTTTGCTCCTGAGCGTATTTCTTCTCCCCTGCTCTTCGCTTCCCACACCTTCCATCTTCTTCTGCCTTGTGTTTTTGGCTTCCACGTCCCCAGGATGGGTGGTGGGGAGGCCTCCCCCTTGCCCGTGGGACTTATACGTCAGTGTCCGTGGCCCTGTTTGTGCAGCAGGGTTGCTCCTGACCTGCCCCGCGCTGCTGTCCTGGGCTGTGTAGGGGACCTCGCTCCTGCTTCGAGGAGGGGCAGGATCAGGGAGCCCAGAGTCCTGGGCCTTAGATGCCAGCCTTCCTGCTGGGCCCGTGGTCTGTCTGCCCTTTACTTCCCACCTCCACCTGCCGGTGTTCCCTCTTTTACTCCTTCTGTTTTTGAGGTTTGTACCTTTATTTGACAATCCCCATGTTACCGCCAAAGCCATCTCTCTAAAGCAGCAAAGCAAATGTATTTATTCCATTGTCTGAGGTCACAAGAACAGGGGACCCAGGGCCTGGTTTGCCCAGGACTTGCTGCAGGTCCTAAAATTGAAGGTCCTAACCAGGTGTGGTGGTGCACACCTGTCATCCCAACTACTTGGGAGGCTCAGGCAGGAAGATCAAAAATGTGAGGCCAGTCAGGACAATTTAGGGAGGCTTTGCCTCAAAATAAACAGTAGAAAGGGCTGGGGATGTAGTCAGTAACAGAGCACTTGCCTAGCGTGTATGAGGGCCTGGATTCAATCTCCAGCACCACAAACATCAAAACTGGAAGTCCTGCATTCTGGACCTGATCCCCAGAGTCCAGGCAGAACCCTTTAGCTGTCCTGAATTCGTCCCCTTCGCTCCATGGATTTCTGCAGTGACCCCCAGCCCCTGGAGCACCCTGCTCACCCAGGGAGCGTGGCCTTGCGGCCTCCAGGAACCCTGCAGACCGGATCACTCCTGGCAGACGCTTGTGAGTGTCTGGAAAAGTCCCTGTATTTCTGGAAACCCCAAAGATAAATGGCGTGCATGACTATCATTACCGAAATTGCTGGCTGCGGCAGAGATGTGCAAGCCCAATGGTGTCCTGGCAGCCCAGCCCCCGCCTGCATGGCCTCTGTAATTATAAGACAGGGTTTTAAATTGTTCCAGTCCAAACAAGACCTGGAAGGGCAGAGAGCAGGCTGGCGCTTGGGGCTGGAGGTGAACCATGGCTGCTGAGGATCCTGGAGGACTTAGGATCAATGGCAGGGCCCCTGGGTGGGCGTTCTCAGCACCTCTGCCATGGCAGAGATTGTTGGGGGGCACCGGCAGCCTCTCTCAGAGGCCCCAGTCAATGGGAGATGTCTTTATTTGGTTGATGCTTCCCTGCATTCTATCAATTAGCATGCATTTGGGAGAAGTAGCATTTAAAAATGTGAAAACCAAATATCGTGAGTTTAGCAGTCACTCACACGTTAGTGTAAATCCCTTCTCACAGAGGAGGGAGCCAGTCAAGGCCTAGAGGGCAGGCTGCTGGTGGGGAGTGGGGCCCACAGGAACTTCACGTTGATGCTCAAGTTCCAGCCCCACTCACTCACTGGTTGTGCTGTTTGACTTCCCCAGCCTCAGTTTCCTTATCTGACAAATGGAAGTAATTATATCACTGACACAGAACTGCTGTGGATGTTCAAAAGGAAAGTAAACGCCAAGTGCTTAGCGCAGTAGGATTGTGTGTACACACCTGTGCACAATGGTTAGCGTTGCTGCTGCTCTTGTGATTACTGCCACTTGTATTCGGTTGTTCTTTGAGGGACCAGGTGACTGTGGCACTGGAAATCACCCAGCTCTGACATAGCTGCTGCTCTCTGATGGGAAGGCACAGGAAAGGTCGACCCTTAGTTGAACATTGGCTAAGTGAGACCATGAGCAACTGAAATTCAATTCATCATCTGCCCAGCTAGATGGATGCCACTTCCCCAGCAATAGCCTGTCCGCACCCCAGAGAGCCAGGCCGAGGAACTGCCCTCGGGCCAGGGGCCTCTGTCCCTGCCTGGGCTTGCAAGACCAGGATTCACGCAAGCTGCCTCGCAGGAAGGAGGCCCCTGGGCAGGCGGGGCGCCCAGCAGGGCACTGCAGCAAGGGGTGGGGGGCAGCGGGAGGCTCTGGGTCCCCAACTTCTCCGACCCAGGGGTCTCTGGCATCAGGGGTGACACTGACAGGTACGACACGGTCACTTGTGGTCTGAGGGAGTGCTGATGAATCTCAGCTCCTCCTCGGCATGTGGGAGGGAGTCAGAGATCCAGCCAGCAAAGCAATGAACCCCTGGCACACACGATGGAAGGAGTATGGGGGGGGCGGAAGGAAGCCCATGTGGCCTCCTAGACACCCCGTGCTACGTCAGTCCCCGGACCTCTCCTGAGACTCCCGCCTCACCAGCCACTATGTTTCTGGCCATCAGTTCTCCTGCTTGTGTTTTTGCAAACTTCAGAAACAGACTGCCCACGCTGGAGAGCACAGAAGAGGGGGGAAATGGAGCAGGTAAAGTATAAGATCCTGTTGAGAAATGGTGGTTGTGGGGTGTGTAGGCAAAGCAGGAGGCACTCAAACATCTGTAGTTTTTTTGTCTGTGTCAAAAATATCTGGAAAAATATTTTGAGGCATTGGTGAATGTTCCTGCTACCTTTCTTCCCTTCCTGGAACGTAGATGCAATGTCTGGAGGCCCTGCTACCATCTTGCAGCTGTGAGGTGGGAATCAGAAGATCAGAGAGGAACACACACTGAGGTAAAGGGAGGGGAAAGTAGGGGGAGGAAGAAGAAAGAGAACGAGGAGGTGAAGGAAGAAGAACAAGAGGAAGGGAGAAAGGGAAGGAGTAAGTAGAGTCGACGCCACTTCATTTGAACATTGCCTGCTGCGGGCCCCACTGCCCTGAGCCCCGTGTCCCCGGCGTCCTGAAGGAAGGGGAGAAGGCTCTCAGCCTTTTGCTCATCACCCAGCTAGCCCTACCTGGGAGGGTCCACACTTCACAGGGCCCCCCGGTTCTGTCTGGGAGTGCTGGGTGCAGTGAGGAGCAGGAGGCCCGGGGCACCCTGCTGGGGAAGCGCTGGGCCTCTCCCCAGGTCGGGCACTCGGACAGCCAGCCCGTGACATGTGTGTGCTCGTGTGCTCGTGTCTGTCTGTGAGTGTGTGACGTGTGGCTGGGCAGGGCGCTGTGCGGGGATCACCCTAACAGCTGTGTACCCTTTAGGCTCTGCAGAGCACTGTCAGCACCCGCATACTTGTAGCTTTGTCGGGGCGCCATTCTCCTGCTGTCCTGCTTGCTCACGGACAGCAGGCAGCGCTGCACTGTTGCGTGTTCACGGCGCCGCGCCACCAGCACTTGGATCGAGCTTGGAACAGGTTCCTCACCCCAAAGAAGCCTTGTATCTACCAGCAACTCTCTGTGATTTTCACATCTACTAGCATCACTGCCCATTACAATGAATGCTCGCGTCCCTGAAATGAATCTGCTCAGATCTGAACCCCGGTGCGATGGCTGCGCAAGGCGCCCGCCCATCGGAGCGGAGCCCTCCGGAACAGGACCGGCACCCTGATGGAGGACCCGCCCTCTGTCCAAACCAGCACCGGGCGGGGAGCTGACAGTCCAGCCCGGAAGAGACCTCTCCAGGGCCCGCCGAGCAGAAGGGACAGTCCCCACTTGTCCCGCCCGCCCCCAGGCCCTGGCAGCAGCTAATCTACCTTCTCCTCTATAGACCTCTGACACCTCCTGCTGTGCGCTGGTGGAGGGCCTCGGGCTGCTTCCTGTCACTCGGCCTGTTTTCTGTTTTCAGGCTGCGTCTGTGGTGTGCTCTGTGTCGGTACTTCCTTCATTTTTTTTTAAGGCCGAATAGTGCTACTTCATGCTCATCCGTTTGTCAGAGGAGGGCGCTGAGAACAATGCTGTTGTAAATGTCGCGGGGATGTGTTTCCAGGTCTGTGGGTTTGTACCTGGGACTGGGTACCGGGTCATGGTGACTGTGTTTCCGTCCTCGGGTCCTGCTGGACTGTCCCCCAAAGTGGCTGCACCATTTCATATTCCTCCTACCGTGCGTAAGGCTCTGACCTCTCCAGGTCCTCCAGCGTTCACCACTTCCTGTCTTTTCCATGATAGTCCCTGGAGTGGCATGAGCTGCTGCCGCATCGTGATTTTCATCTGCCTTTGCCTGGTGACTAACGGGGCCGGGCACCTTCCTGTGTGCCAGCGGGCATGTGGACATCTTGGAGAAAGGTCAAGCAGACCCTTTGTGTGGTTGGCACCAGGTGGTCACTTCTTTAGCAAATTCTTTCACGGGTCCACACCTTCCTGCCCCAGGGTGCTCCTGCAGGGCCAGGCTTACTGCATGATCACCCCGTCTTACAGAGGGAGAAGCTGAGGCCCAAATAGCTTCATTGGAACCAGCAGCATAGTTCGCAGGGTCGTGCAAAGTGGGAAAGCAAAACCTTTCATTTGCAAATCATTAAGCATTTCACAATGAGGTGTGGCAGCAGACACTTGTAATCTCATGACTCGGGAGGCTGAGGCAGGAGGATCACAAGTTTGGGCCCAGCCTGGACAATTTAAAGAGCTGGGGATGTAGTTCAGTGCAAATGTCCTGGGTTCGGTCCCCAGTATCACAAAAAAAAAAAAAAAAAAAAAAAATTCAAGACAGCAACAGGAGAACATCACATAAGTGTGGAACCCTGGGTGGCCACAGGGCACCGTGCCACTACATGCCCCACCAAGTCTAACCAGCTGCAATAAAAATCACTAACATTTCTCACACGGTTACCACGTGAAAGGTCTATGCAGGCCCCTTGGGCCGCAGGACATTCTGTCCTTACCTCTCTTGACGGGTGGCTGCTTTCATCGTCTGCATTGCACATAAAAAGCAGAGCCTCGGGGACTTGGCGGTGCTGCCCAAGGTCGCAGTCAAGGTCAGAGCGGGGCTTTGAGCTGGGTCTGAAGAGCAGACAGAGCTGGGAGCAGCTGTGGCAGCTGGCTTGGAGGCTCTGCTGCCCCCGAGAAGCAGAAGCGAGCACTGGGGTGTTGGGAAGGCAGAGGAGTGAGGAAGTGAGCAGGGAGGGCACGTTCAGGGGCAGGTCATGGTGTGGGGACCTGGGGACCGGTGCAGAACAAGTGCTGCAGAGTAGGGTGGCGGCTGGAACATTTATCCCGCAGCTGTGTCACAGTGAGGGCTGGCTCTTCCTGGACCTCGTTGGGTGTTCACGGAACACTTATTGTATGCCCGAGATGGGCTAACACATTCCCTCCTCCTGACAAAACTGAGAGGTAGATACTATCAATCCCACTTTACAGAATGGCAGACTGAGGCCTGGAAAGGCTACATAGCCTAGTGACTGGTTGAGCTGGGATTTGAGGCCAGGTCCTGACTCTGCAGGGTGTGGCCCTCACTGTGGACCCAGAGCCCGGCTCAGTCCTCCAGGCTTAGAGATGTGGGGTGCCCAGGGTCCCTGAGTCCTCAGCATTGTCCTGAACCTCGGCTTGCTTGCACCACCCTGTGTCCTCTGCTGGCCCCGGCTCTGGGGGATCTGGGGGCTTGGGTCTCTGTCACCGTGCTGTACACTTCTTCCGCCCCTCCTGGTCTAGCTGCGGCCCCAGCCACTTTGATGTGGTTCGGGCTGCCCGTCCTGCATCTGGCCTGCACATGCAGGGTGGGCCACAGCCTGTCCCCGTGATGTCCCTTCTGTGCACACAGCTGCTCGAGATCCACATCTCCTGTTTGGAGCTCCAAGGCGGGAGAGGCAGGGCTGCAGCTGGCAGAGTCAGCTCTGTGCCCCTGGGGGCTCCGCCGCCCTACGCCCTCCTGCAACCTGGATTCTGGGGGCAGCACTCACAGGGCGCAGGGACCATGCACACCCGCTCCAGGCCGCGATGCTGAGTAAGCGCCCTTGCGAAAGTGGCCAGCTAGGATGGGGGCGCGTCTAGGGTGGACGCAGGCCGCGCTGCCCATGCAATCACTTCCTCCAGCCCCGGACCCTTGCTGTCTCTCAGAGCCCAGGGTGTGCTCCCCGTGCGGGCCGTGCCACGTCGGCACCCAGGTGCCTGCGTTCTGGGAGCTGAGGTTGGGTCTGCTGGCCCCGTGAGTGTAGTCTAGGGAGGGAACCTCCAAGAGCTTCCAGCTCTACATCTGAACGCAGCCCTGCTGGACTGGCTGAAAATCAAGTACATGAACTCAGAGCACCTGTCACACAGTCAGTCAGCACCCTGAAAACAGGATTATGCAAAAACTGTGAACAGACGGGCGCACCCATGCTGATCAGTGCTCCACATCTCACACTGAACTCGAGAGTTTGCCAAGTGAGCGGATGCAGTTCCACGTAAGCAGAAGCTGCAACAAAGACTCCGGAGCCAAGCTGCTTAGCTTGCAAATGCAGCCTTGGTGGGTGCGAGCTGTGTGACCTCGGACAAGTCACTTGACCTCTCTGTGCCTCAGTTTCCACATCTATGAAATGTGAGTTAAAGCAGTATCTGGATCAGAGGATTGTTGTGAGAATTAATTAACGTGTAGAAAGTGCTTTGCCCAGTTTCTGACCAGAAGTAAACGCTCTACATGAGTGGATTGTTCCTTTGTTATTCATCTACGGAGTAGATTTGCTCTAATGTCTTTAGTTTGACTGACTGCTGAGTACCTACCAAACAGAGGTTTGTGGTACCAAAGCTCGCGGAACGAGTCAAGGTGGAAACCTAGAAGCTCTGAGCCTGAGACGGACAGCCAAGAAGACGCGGTTCCCGAAATGGCAGGAAGAGGCCTCGGTCTGTTGTCTGAGTCCAGCGGGGCTCCGCAAACGCTCGTCCTGGTGGAGTCTCCCCAGCTCTGAGGGGGACGATGAAAGTGTTCAACTGGGGCTGCTGGAGGCAAGCACAGTGATGCCTGCAGAAGTAGAACCGGAGTCAACGAATCTCCCTGGATTTAAGGCCAGAAGACCTGGGATTGGAACCAAGTCAGTTACCTCATCAGACTCAGTTTTCTCATCTGAAAAATGGAAGAGAAAAATACCCATTTTCCTGAGACTCAAGCCTAAGCCACACTGTGCCGCCCTAGCCTGGGAGCTACTGCTGTTGGCCCAGTGTGATCATTGCTGTTGGGCTCCCAGCCCTTGGAGTCCCTGTCACACCTGGACACAGGTACAGCACAGCCCTCCTTCCCTGGGGGAAGTGACTGACACTTGCCTTTAATATGCACACCAGCCCCAGCGTGCAGCTGCGCCGTGAGGGCTTACCAAGCTCAGGGAGAGCTGGGGGCAGGGGGCTGCCTAAAGTACCAGGACCTTTAGCTGTGTGTACTTTCATATACTTGCTTTTAAAAATCATTTCATGTGGGCTGGGGATTTAGCTCAGGGGTTAGAGTGCCTGCCTTGCAAGCACAAGGCCCTGAGTTCGATCCCCAGCACCAAAAAAAAAAAATCATTTCATGTGTTGCAATGAACACACATTATTTTTATAATGAAATAAAACTAAACCAAGAAAGCATACAGGTTAAACTACATAATGAAAGTGTGTTCCCACGAGCTCCGCCTGCAGTGTCCCCCAGGGTTGCTCAGGACAGTCAGGGGACCGGTGGTCGCAGGCTCATGGCTGGGTTCCAGCCCCACGCCAGTGTTCCAGCTCGGCACATCCGCACCGTGTCTCAGATTTCTCATCTGGAAAGTGGATGTCGAATACCCAGAGTTACCGTGGGAACTAGAAACTGTGCTCCTAGCATAGACTCAGGAGAAGCGGGTGATTAAACAAAGTCCGTATACAAGTGTTCATAGCAGCTCTATTCACAAAGCGCTTCAGCACCCATCATCGGAAGGAAGGAAGACGAGACAAGCGTGATCTCGCCACCTGATCAAATTGCATTCGGCCCGAGAGTGAGGCCAGCCGTGACCCCTGTCCAGCCTGATGACCTGGAAACTACGCGAAGAAGCCGGCCCCAAAGGCCACGTGCTGTCCAATTCCATTTGTAGGAGAAGTCCAGAAAGCAGGCAGCCGTCGCCAAGGGTGGGGCATAAGGAACAGGCAGTGGCTGCTTGGTGGACAGGCTTATGTTGGGGATGCTGGGAACGCTCTCCGATGAGCTGTGGTGATGGTCGTTATGCACTGTGAACACACTAAAAGCCACCGATTGTACCCTTAGAAATGCCTAAAGTGGTGCATTTTGTGACATGACTTTTCTCTCAATAAAAAACCAAAAGCAAACACAGCTACCTAGGGAGCTGGACCTAGGCAGAAGTCTGACCCTGGACCTAGAACGCGAACGGCCGTGCTGCTGGGAGGATACCGCAAAGCAGCGCGTGGTCAATTGCTCTGCCGTCCACCCTGCGGAGCCTGAAACCCTTGGGGTCCGGGCCCAGGACACTCAGAGCCCCGGCCATGAACTCTCCTGGTCCTGGTTTATGGGGCACTGGAGGACTAAGCGGAAATTAAGGCCGAACAGGAACGTGGTGAGGGAAGTGAGTGGAGCAGCGCTGAGTCCTTTCCTTCACATAGACCAGCTCAGGAAAAATAAAAATGTTATGCACGGCATTCTTTTTCTCATTTAATAATGAAAGTCATTAAAATGTGTCCCATAGAAAATATATAATCTTACAACACAGACTCCAAACTCTTTTGAATAACAGCCCAGCCTGGGGAGCTAGATGGTCTGGGGTCAAATTGTGCCTGCCAGGCAGAGGCTGCGGGCCTAGATGAGAGGCTTAACCGCTCCTCCGTGCTTCAGTTTCCACGGCTGCACCTACTCGGGAGTAGCTGTGAGACTCACATATGCGAAGTCCTCGGACCAGTCTTTGGCACGATGTGAAGGCCCTGCAAAGTCAGGTCTTATTAAAACTATCATGTGAAAGCTTTTGGTGAGAAGACAAGTCTGTTTTTTAGCCATTGAAGTGTTGATTTCCGGGCAAACTTCAGAAAGGCAACAGCGAGACGGATTTCTCATCCTTCAGTCTGAGATTTACCCTCATACAGCTCGATGTGTGGACCAGGGCTTCTCGGTTCGGGCATTGTTGCCATCTGGGCCAAATATGCTCCGGCTGCAGGGTCATCCTGTGCGCTGAATGATGCTGAGCAGCACCCCTGACCCCTGTTCATTATTTGCTCCCTACCCGCAATCGCGACAACCAAAAGTCTCCCTGAATATTCATCCCTGGGAGCAAAATCGACCTTGGTTATGAATCAGTGATACAGAAGGAAAACAAGAACAAATGGATAGTTATTACATTTTATCAAACTTTCTGTTTCTGGGGAAGTCTCGCAAAAGCCTAAATCAGGGTGTGTGAGAAAATTGCACTTCAGAGTGACTGATCTTTCTCCATTTGGTGTCAGGTGAGAAGACTCTGAATGAAGAATCTGGAATGTGGAATTTTTGCCTTGACTCTGCATTGACAAATGTGTGATTTAAGGCACTTGTTGCCACTCTCTCTCCCTGTGTCAGCTGGAGACAATCTCAGCACACATCAAGCTTCTCTGGAACTTGCGGCCGTCCACCGAGCGATGTCCCCCATCTTCTGGCCCTCACCCTCTCAGTTTCTATTTTCATCCATAAAGTGACTATATTATTTTTTAGCATTTTATTTAAATCAACTGTGTCTTAGTCACCCTCATGGGTGGGACACAATACCCAACACCCACAGCTCGAAGAGGAAGAGGTTTTGAAGTTTCAAAGTTTCTGTCCACATTCTGTGGGCTCAAACGGAGAAACAGCATGGTGGACCAGCCTGGGCAGAGAAGAGCTGCTCACATCATGGCGAGGAGGAAGAGAGTGAAGGGAGGAGCCAGGGAGGGAGATAAACCCTTCTCGGTCAAGGCCCCAGTGACCTGTCTCTTCTGACCGCACTTCTCTTGGTCTAATAGCAAGTTAGTCATACTGCCCATCACCTTTCAAAAGCCCTGCCTACAATCCCATGAGGCTTTGGGCATGCGGGGGGGGGGTGGATTTAGATACACAACATTACATGGACTCCACTCCTTCCTCCTTACCCCTCATTTTCTACTTAAGCCTTGACTTCAGCAATTATCTCTGAATCATATGACAGTTATGTTTTTTCTAATACCTTTAAAATAAATACATAAAATTTCAAAAACGTTGTTGATGTCCTACCTAAACCAGCAGTATTCAGAAGAGCTTTGGTGAAATACTGAAATAAACTCCTACAGGTGAAAATCCTTTGCAAAAGCTTATAGCTGCGAGACACGACTTTGATTGATTTAAGCCACCACCTGATCACAGACCTGACAGAACTCTGAACGCTGGCAGGGAGACCAGCGGGGTCCTGAGCTCTCTGCTGCTGGTCTTCACACATACACTTGCACCACTTGGATGTGGCATGCTGACCAGGCTCTGCCCTCGTGTGGCAAGCTGCGGTGGTCCTCTGCCCCAGGCTGAGCCTCTCAGGGACCGACAGCCTAGAAATGTCCCCACATGGGGGAGGTGAGCCTGGCTCGCAGCACTCCTCCCCAGCAGAACCTACCCCCGCCCGCCCGTCTCTCTCATCTCTCTGCCCCTCTCTCCCCCTTGCCTGGGTGGGCGTGCTCCAAGCAAGCGCCCCTTGTGGTCAGAGGGAGGAAGGAGCTCGGGAGGAGCAGGCCTGCTTTGCCCGGAAAGCGACTCTCGACTCTGGGGGGAAGTTGGTCAGAATCCCTCAACTCCCTCTTCTGCCCCTTCATAGCCTTTTAAAAATGTTCCCAGCCTCCAGTCTTTTCTACATCCTAGTAGCAGATAATTCTGTTTTAAGAACAGAAACTATCTGGAGTACAAACATGCCGAACCTCTCTTCTGGCAGAACTGTCCCCCAGGAGGGAGCTCCCCTAGGGCGCAGCCATATTGCGCCTCACCGCGCCGCATGCGTAGCCACAGCTGATTGGACCAGGGGTGACATGTGACCCGTGACTGGCCAATCAGAGGCTCTTCTGGGAGTTTGCGCTGAGCAGACGAGCCCGAGGGTTGGAGTTGCGTGAAGTGCCGCTGGCTTCTCGCTACACAGTCTCTCCTGGCTTGAGTTCGGGGGTGGGGAGCGGATTCAGTGACTCAGACTCCTCACTAAAATGGCTCTAAAGGCTTCGCTGATTCCCACCGCAGTGATAAATCTGCTAAGGCTGGGGACGTAGGAATGTTCCAGAAGCCAACTTGCACCTGTTTCTTCCTGTGGTCAGGTAAGATTTTGCAGTTGCTTTAAACCAAAAAGTGACAGTAATAACGTCAGTTCAGTTGCTAGAGTTTGCTGAGTGCTTAGTGCAGGAACAGGACTGGGGCAAAGCCAGCAAGGCATTCATCCTCAGGCACAAAATTTAAGGAGGTGCCAAAAAACTCAGTCATCAGATAAATAATGTTTTAATGCAATGCTTTAAAAAATCAAAATGACAGCAAAACAAATTCCGTAGTGAACAAAATATCAAAATTTTAAAGAAAGGTGAGATCGGTCCCAGTGTTGTGCTGTGCCATATTGGGAAGTGAGGCAAAAGAACAATCAGTAAGGTGAACGTGTCTTCCTTTGTCTTCCTCCTGGGTGCTGGCAGTTGCTCCCCCAGCTCACGTTTGAGGCTTGGGGTGAGCGCCTCACCTGCCTCACCCCGGTCCCAGCCCCGGCTTCACGTGTGCTGGCCGGCGCTCCATGCATCAGCTTGTTCAGTCCTCCTCCCGGCCTGGACACCTCCAGTAGCTTGTGCCAGGCTTCCTGATCGCACTGCCGCCATTGGTGCCCACGACCTAGTCTCCAGGCAGAGCCAGAGAGACTTTAAACGTGCACGTTAAACCTCACTGCTTTCCCAAGCTTTCTTCTGATGGAGGCTTTCTCATTCAGAGTAACAGCTGGGCTCTTCACCTCCAGAGCCTGGCGTGCTGTGGCAGAGCCCTGTCTCTCCAGCATCTTCCTCTGCTACTCTGCTCCTCTGCTCCCTCCCTTGCTTCCAGCCCATGGATGGCCTTGTTGCGGATGGAACACTCTGAAGCCTCTCCTTTGCACTGGCCACAGTGTCTGCTGGGACACTAACCGGGCTCGCTCCATCTTCACCCGGCTCTTCTGTC
This sequence comes from Hystrix cristata, assembly GCA_004026905.1. NCBI lineage: Eukaryota > Metazoa > Chordata > Mammalia > Rodentia > Hystricidae > Hystrix > Hystrix cristata. The sequence continues at coordinate 44,285 of PVJO010003169.1, read as the reverse complement.
ACCTCCTCGGAGAGGTCTTCCCAGCCACTGATCTAAAGGACCCCCAGCTCTGTGTCCCTGTGTGCCTGTGTGTCCTCTTCATAGTGGTGTCATGACCTGGAGTTTTCTTATTTGTTAGGCTAGTTCATTGTTGGTTGAATGCTTTTGTTCAGACCGTGAGATTCCCGCCTGTAGGACTTGGCCCATCATATTCCTCGGTGTCCCTGAGCCCAGCCAGGCGCTAAGCATTTTTAGAATGAATGAATGAGCAAATGCAGTCGTTTTCAGACAAAGCAACGATCCTCGAGTCTCCCAAAGCTCTGAAGATGTTCATTTTGAACTTCGACCTGGGACTCCCTTTTCAGGTCAGTCCCTGGGGTTTTCTGTTTCAAGATTCCTGAGCGCCCCCCATTTCTTCAGCTCCCCATACCCTCGGTCTGGCTCTGATTACCGGTTGCTGCCACCCACCCGCAGACTAACAAACGTGGAACAGCTGTGCCGCAGGAAATCGCCTCCAACTCAACCCCGATGGCGCAGGGATGTCTTTGGTTAACATAAATAGGCTCTTAACATTCATTTTTTTTCCCTTTGTGCAAAATACCTATCATTAATTCTGACTTGCAAGATCAAACAGTTAACAACGTGTTGATCCCAGCTTACTTTCAAGTGATGTATTGTATCATTCTGGAGAGTTATGGGGGCCGATACTGTCTTTGACAGATGCATCCGAGTCCCTGCGAGGGGCCAAGCAGCGCCTAGGGAAGGAAGCAATTAACAGCTCCGCTCAGGGGCTTCCAAGCACCGTTGCGTCATTCCTCCGTGTTTTATTGAACACTGGTTTTGGTTTTTTTTTTTGGTGTTTGCTTTCTGGTTTTGGGTTTTTTTGTTTTCCAACCAAAGGAAATGAGCTTCTCTAATCCATTACTTTAAGCAGCATCCGAGGTAGACTGAAAAATAAAAAGGCTTCATTGAGCATCCTTGCGGGGTTTTTTCTTTTTTTCCTCCCACCATGTAGACACAGTCCTGCAGGGTCATTTTGTGAATGGACTTTTTCTTTTTTGGTGGTGATGGGGCCCTCCATCTTCCCCTCCGTCTTCAACCTCGTGGGTTTTCAGCACTCTGTACCCCAAATACCAACAGTTTCAAGGCAAGAGACATGCACAGATGTTCTAGGATCTAGGGAAGGCATAAACTAGTAACACAGGCCAGGTGTGATACAGCAGGGAGAGAAGGGGTCTGTGGCTAATTGCACAGCCCTGGCCCACCAGAAGGGGCTTCCACTACTCCAGTTGTGGCCATACCCTGAAAATCTGGATTTTTTTTTTTATGGGTGTGGGGATTTAAAAAGACCATGCAGGAGAAACAAAGCCAGAGGGCCACAGCTGCCAGTTCAGAAGTCCTACTCCCTGGCCCAGCTTCAACTGGACCATGCTTAGCTTCCGGGCACAAGTCAGTGGGTGACAGGTGGAAAAGCCCCGGAGGAAACAAGCTTTGTCCTCTGGGAAAAGTCATTTTATTAGAAAGGGTTTTTTTTGGGGGGGGCAGTTAATTCACTGATAGACAACTAAAAACATCATTTTTATATTAAAACAAACTGAGAAATTTTACAGAGCAGAAGGTGAAAAACAAATCCATATGAAAACCCCGAACAAAGCCAGTTTTGCTTCTGAAGCAGGTGGATTTGGGCAGTTCTCCAAGGACTCGGCCCATCTGCTCCTTTTCTTCTACTCCGGCATTTTGATGGAGAAGTCGAGAAACCGGAGACTTAGTTTTCTTGTCTGTGAATTGGGTCTAACAGCAGTAATCACCTCATAGGGTCGCTCTGAGTAGTCAGTGGAACCCTAATGCATATGGACTCCCTGGCCCAGAGAGAGTTCTCTGCACATCTTAACTAGGACTATTATTTATTATTAATCTTCGTATTCAGAGAAGTGAAGCTCTGGAGAGACATCTTGGTTCTGAAGACAGAGATCCCCTCGCTTCACCCCCAGGCCCCAGCACTGTTCTCCTCCTCTCTGCTGCCCCCCGACTTCTCAGCGGCTCAGCCCTGCTCTGGCTGGTGTAAGTGCTGGTCCTCAACATCCCCCTGGGGATGCCTGGCCTGGGGCAGCTGATCACGAGGCTGACCGGCGGCTCTCTGGCTTGCAGTTACAGGTCTCACTGCCCCTCACCTTCCTCACAGCCCACCGTGAGGTCTGGCCTCCCCAGCCTGACCTCCCTTCTGTCCAGACATCCCTACCTCACAGGCACACTCAGGTCCCATCACTGTCCCATAGTACACAGAGCCAAGCACAGCAGGAGAAGGTCCTCAAGTTGGTCTTAAATTCCGTATTCTCTGCCTCCACAAAAAATATATATATATAAACTTAAACCATCTCCTGCCAACAGACGCAAGATTTGTACCTGATTTTCCCGGCTGATTTCCTGTGTGGTCACCCTCTGTCTCTGTGGGTTCCATGTCCACAGGTTCAACCGATTGTGAATTGAAACTATCCAGAAAAACACCACATCTGTACTGAATGTGTACTTTCCTCCTTGTCATTATTCCTTACGCAACATAGTATAACAACAACTTACATAGCATTTACATTCTGTTATTGTAAGTCATCTAGTCAGAGAGGATTTATAGTATATGGGAAGATCGCAGAGGTTCTACACCAGAATAATACCAGTTCTTATAAGAGACTTGCACATCCTCGGATTTCGATCTTGGAACCCGCTCTCCAGACATCTCCTTTCCACTTTGGCTTTCTCTGGGATGGCAGGTCACAGACTGGACGCAACTCCCTCACCTCCTTCCTCTGCTAGGTGCGCACTGACACAGTAAGAGCGCCTCGAATTTGGGGGAAATAAGAGCATCCGGATTGGTTTTCCAGACAAGCTATCTGCCTCGGAGGAAATCTTCACTGGCAGAATTTGGGGAATATGGGGTATGCCAAGTGAGTTATGGAACCGTGAAACATATACTAAATCAATCTTGATTTTTTTAAAGATGGAGATGGAGGAGCAACATCCCTAAGGAAAAATAAAGTCTCCAAGCTAGAATTTTCAACCTGGGGCCTGATGTTGCACGGAAAGTGGCCACAGTGGTAACATGAGCCTGGCCAGTCAATTGGAGTGCGATAGTTTTAATGTTCCTCGAATCTTGCAAAATGTGTATCCAATTAACCACTACTGAAGGGCCTTATTTATGAAATAATACTTCTGTGGTTGGGTTGCACTTTTTTCCATTCGTTTCTGGTGCACAGGGTTCAAGTTGCAGATTGGGCCTGTGATTAATAGAGACAAACATTGGATTTCTGCAGGCATCCGTGGGCCGAGTGGAGTCCAGCCAGAGCAGATTTCCACGGGAGCTCAACCGCGCAACTCCTCCTCCCAGGGAGGACGGAGAGAAGACCTGGATGGCCAGGGCCCGTGCCCACACTCCTCTCGGACCAGAACCGGCACAGGTATGAGAGCCTGGGACCCCACAGACACTAGCGTGGCCGCTTGGCCAACCAGGAGCACAGCCCGGGGAGTCCTGTGGTGGGCGGGGACTGGTCCCTAGCCCACTTGAGAGTCTTTCTGTGGGCTGAGTGTATGTCAGGAAGCAGAGAGTCCTGCGGGGTGTGTGAGATACAGAGCTGGTGACAGTCTGGTGCAGAGGGACACACGGCTTTTCTACAGAGAGCCAGGGAGTAAATATTTTCAGCTTTGTGGCCAGATGGTCTGTGTTGCGTCCACTCGGCCTTGCCAAGGCAGCCAGGGCAATATACAAACAGAGGGGCCTGGCCATTCCAATAAAACTTTATTTACACAAGTAGGCAGTCAGCTGGATTTGGCCCAAGGGCCCTGGCTTGCAAACCTGGTTAGTCCAGTGGGAGCTGAGACACACAGAACTGAAGCAAGCTGTTGTTTCACCAGGGAGCACGTAAATGCTCTGGGTCACAGTGGGCGTGACTTTTGGCCTACTGCCCATGGTGAGCAAGGATTGTAACTCTCACTGAGGCTAATTTCTTTTGCAAGCCCCTGTGCCAGGCAGCAGAAACCTGATTTGGGGGCTCTGGGCTCTCCTTCCCCGTGGAGCAGTGCTTCCACTCTGGGGGGCCTAGATGGTCCTAAGCATGGGGTTTTGATCTTCTGGGACCCAGAGCTGAGAGCCTTACTAAGGCCACCTAAGCCACTGTCCTACCAAAGGGGCGGTGACTTATCAACAGTGATGGCTGTGAGTTTAAGCCGTTTCACCCGTGATGATTCTTTACGACAGTGAGAGAAAACCGTGGCCGGCCGTGTTTCTCCTTCCCCCACGCTGGGAGCCGAGGGAGACTCCAGCTGTGGCCCTTGGCCATGGTGAGGGGCATAAGCATGCGGCCCCTGCAGAGGTGGCTGCGGTGGGTGGGACTGTCTGCTCAGCCTGCCCAGTGTGTTTCAAGGGGTGACTCCTGGGCCCTGGAACCCAGAACCTCTTGGGATGCTATTCCTGCACCCCAGCCTCGGTTACCGGCTTCCCAGCTGGCTATCAGCAGGCTGAAGTCTGAGCACCAGGGCTCGGGCCGTGTAGTTTGACTGGGGCTCCCCTCTCTGAGGACCAGAATCTTTCAGGGGCGGGGTGTGTGTATAAAACCCAGATGCTTCTGCCACGTGCCCCCAGCAGACTGGAAAGTGCCCGTGTCCCCTCTGTGCTCTACCTGTCTGGCCCAGTGGGCCCACAGCTGCCGCTGTAGAGCCCTGCACCACGCTGGAGTCTCTAGAGCTGCCTGGCAACTGGCCAGAGCGAGGGTCAACTGGATGGAGGAGGTGGGCAGCTCTCTGGTGTGGGGCTGCCGCAACAGCTACTGGGGGTCACTGCACTAACCCTGCTGCCACCTCCCCTCGGCTGCAGAGCACATCTTTTCAGGCAGCAAATGTACTTTCTTAACCTGCCCACCGTGGCTGCAGAGAGGGCCTCAGAATGGATGCCCTGGGCCACACTACTTTTCCTGGCCATCCGACATTTATTATTCCCCATTCTCGGTGTCTGTTAGAAAGGGACTTGCAATAATAGCCTTTTTCAGAGCTACCTCTGATGGATTTCTGAAAACCCACTGTAAGTCCAGAAAGCGTCCCACAGTGCTGCCTGGAGTCCTGGGGAGGGCGCGCGCACAGCTCCATCTCCCTCCTTCGTCCCCGTTGAGGTGAAATTCAGTGCGGGACAAGGAGGCCTGGCCGGGGGTAGGTGGGAATAGGTTTCACCTCTGCAGGGTGAAGAGCTGAGAGCAAAGCAGAAGGAAGGCCTGAGAAACACATACAGAGTCCCCCAGGCATAATGCTGTGTGTTGGTTTGGTTTTCTGGTGGGAGTAACCGTGATCTCGGGACACACTCTACTCTAGGGGGGTGATCAAAAGAGCGGGAGGGAAATGGAGCCACCTTTGGGGCCACAGGCGAACCCTGGGCCTGGCCTTAGAGGGAACAAGGAGTCCTGTGCCCTGGGTGATGGACAGACAGCTCCCTTCCTGACAAATCTGGCCCCATCCCACCTGCCTCCACCTCCCCAGGGCAGAGCCTGGTCCCCGCGCCTGCCCTGCCTGCTTGGATCTGACCCCTTAGAGCTCCAAGGGAAGAGCTGAGTGGGTCCCCAGGAAGTCCATCTACACAAACTCATTTCTAGGAGACCTGTGAGAACTTGGTGGTCACTCTCCCTAGCAGGTTGACCTTTCCTCCCTTTAGTCCTGACTTCCATGAGGTCACGCCCACTGAAGTATCCCAAACCCAAGTTGTTCTGCCAGTTCATTTATTCATTCAACCAACAGGCAACTCATTATTTATTGAGTAGGTACTATGTGCCCAACCTCTGGCCAGCTCTACGGTACAAGGGGAAGCAGAGAACTCTCCAGCAGGGCAGTAGCTTCCTGGGACATGAGATAGCAAGCTAAAAGCACTGTGCATCACGACGAGGGTCTACAGGAAGGAAGTGGGAGGAGGTGGTCATGGTAGCCGGGAGGGGATGGTGACCAAGGAAGAAGCCTGCCCTGCCCAGGAGTGAAGGGCGGGGGCCGCACGACCGACGCCCTTGAGGGGCTGGCAAGCTCGGTGTGTGCGAGGCCCCCTGGAGACCCATGTGACGGCATGAGGAGGAGCCAGGAGGAGAGTGACAAGGGTGAGGCCACGTGATGGCAGATGCCAGGTGACGGACAGCTGCAAGTCCCAGCGAGGAGAAGAGGGACCCTAGAGAGTGCATGTTCTGGGGGGATGCTGCCTGACAAAGCTGCACTGGACCCGGCTTTCAAATACAGTTGCTCACTTTTTCATTCTACAAATACAGCCGGTCCTCTGCGTCCACGGGCCCAAATCCTTGAGTTTTGAATCCACAACCAACCAACCGACCAACCGACCAACCACAGCAACCAACCACAGGAACCACGTATCAGAAATATTTGGGAGAAAACTGCCTCCGTACTGAACGTCATCGTTCCATAAACAATACAGTATGAGGGCTGTTTGCGTAACAGTTACATTGTGTCAGCTGTTACAGTCATCTAGACTTGATTGTGGAAGCACGTGGGAGGCTGCGGGTGGATTCTAGCAATCCTGTGCCATTTCATACGAGGGACTCGGGCGCCTGCAGAATTGTGTGTCCTCGGGGCTCTAGAGCTAATTTCTCGTAAATACTGAGGATCCGTTCCTCAGCCTGATTGGCGTTTGGGGTTGGAGTTAAGAGGGCGTCCCGGGCTTGGAGGATGGTGGGCGGCACCCCAGCCTCTGCCACCAAGGGCCAGGAGCACCTGTGCCCCGAAGCGTCGCACTGATTCTCACCCCGGGAAGCGTCACCAGGTGGAGAACTGAACGTGTCTGGTGATGAGCTTGCACTATCGCGGCGGCCGGATCTGCCTGTAGGACATGTCCGTGGGCAGCTGCAGGCAGAAGAGCCCAAGGACTCCACCAGACATGTGGTGGCACCGGGGCCTCTGCCAGTCTCTGGGGGCAGCTGCAGAGCTGTCCCACCTGGGCAAGGGACCAGAGCTCCCTGGTTCCACCAGCCTACCACCGGGGGCCTGGTTGTAGTCTTGCCTGGGATGTGGCCGGGGAGGTGGCCGCCAGCACCCTGGCAGCTGGAGGACACCTGTCCCGCACCTCAGTTGTGGCCCAGGGGCCCAAGAACGACCCTTCAGTGCAGACACAGGTGCCAAGACAGCCCGTGTGACTTCTGGGCCGTGAGGGAGCAGCCTGGCCTCGGAACATGTCTGTGAAGTTCTGCAAAGGGCATGCGATGTATGTGTACTTTTTAAAATTGAGGTAAAATTCGCATACTCCATTTTGAAGTGCCACTTCGGTGGTGATCAGTACATTTGGTGCGTGTAGCCACCTCTTCTCTGAAATGTTGTCACCACCTGGAAAGGCACCCTGGAGCCATAAAGTGGTCTCTCTTCCCCTCACCTCCACCCCAGCCCCCAGAAGCCACTAGCCCACCTTCTGTCTGTGTGGATTTACGGCATTTGACTCTCCCATCTCCCTCCTGGAAGGACCCTCGTGAGGAGCCTGTCATGTTAGATGAGATCTTCATCTCACTGTCTTTAGTTTAACAGAGACAAAGTCCCCTTTGCCGTGGGCAGTGTTGCACCCACAGGCTACGCAAGCAGGACATGGGTGCCCACGTGAGGCCAACCCTGAGCCTGCTGCGCCATGCGAAGCTGCCGGGTTCTGCCGTCGCATGTCCCAGTTGCAGCACACAGGGCTTGCTCCTGCTGGAATCTCATCACACACATCTCCAGGCTCAGGCCCAAGTGGGAATTGAGGAAAAGGGAACCATATTATCTTAGAAGGGCAGATCTTGCTCTTTGGTGGAGTGTGGACAGCCATTAGGAATTGCTCTGGAGAAACTACTTGCTACCGACCTCAGATGCTCATGGTAACAGAAGATGGAAGTAGACACGAGGAAGCTGACTTAGCCCAATAAGCTACCAAAAGACTTAGGGCAGTTTGCTCTCTCTCAGAAACCCTCCTTTACTTCCTCTACAAAATGAAGAGTTTAGCCAAGTTCAAAGTGAGAAAATATACGGCCACAGATTCCCCTGCACCATTCTGTGCCCACAGCAGACATTACTAATCAATCACAGTGACACTTCACCCACCCCACCCAGGTTCAATTTCACTCGCTTCCTGGGGTGGTGGCCCTGCTGGGGCTGTTTAAGGGGTTTCCCCTGGATTCTCCTCTGAACCTCGGGGAAGCTCTGATCTTCTAAATTGCCTGTTCCCAGCAAGGGGAAGGTAAACCAGGCTGTGGAATTTCAGAAATTTTCTGCCCACAGTCAGAACCACACAGCTGCGGGACCTGCCCAGGACAGCCCTGGAGGCTCTGCCCAGGAGTCAGACCCTCTCGCTTGTTGCCCGGCTTCTAAATTACACGTTTCCAATTTCCGTTCCTCTCTTTCAGGATGCCATGGTTTAGAATAGGGGAGCGCTATTAACTTTTACAACTGCGGAATACAAATAATATTTCTCTTGGAGAACTTGCTCATTCCCAAGGCCATTTCCCTGAGGGCTGACACTTCAAAGCTATGGCGGGCATCATGCACTGTGTTTCTTAAACACACAGAGCCCAGTGTACAGCCGTTCACTCCCAAGCATTCAGATTCTCACTGATTCTGGGCACCACCTCCCTGCCCCACAGCCGCTCTGCCACCCCGCACATTCCTCTCTCCCCTCTGCTGCATTGACCCCGCTAAATTGGCTTCTGGGACATGCCATGGGCTCGCTCTTCTTTGGTCTGTGCTGTGCAGAATTGGTCTTGCTTCTCTTTCAGAGCTGGGTGTGTGTAGTTCAAACATTCTTGCCTGTATTTTTCTACAGTTGCTACAGCTGTCAGAGTGTTGTACAGAGTGGTAATGTTGGAATAGCAAATTTGTTTGAACGTTGGATTTTTTTTTTTAAATAGGATTTGCCAATTGTCAGACCTGACTTACATAACTGGCATTTGTGAAGTCTAATTAAAAGGAATTATACACTATGGCCATTATAGGCTCAGCCTGTCAGTTGAGTGGTGAGTGACCTTGGTAAAGTATTTGATCTTCCTGAGCCTCAATTTCATCTAAAAATGAAGATGATAGTAGCTTTTGTGGCAAAATCTGCTAGTTATCTCTCACTATATATTTCCCCTCTCCTTTAGGGAAAAAAAAAAGAAAGAAAAGGAAAAACCTCAACCTGAATGTTTTTGAAATTGTGACTAACTGGAAAAAAAACTGTATTTTGCAGTTTTTCACATACTGGTTTTTTTTTAACAGGAGACTGAACTGGCTTGTGCTTGCAATTTCTATAAAGTGTCCTTAAAGTGGAGGGGGGGAAGTGTCTTTCTCTGTTGCTTTTTTCTTTTTGCCAATTGGAATTTTTTTTTTTTTTTGTAATGGCTGGATCTCCAGCAGCCATTTTGGTTTATGGAGGTGAGTAGGGGGAAGTAACCACATACACAGAGGCTGCATATGGTAGAGTGACGGATGAGGGGGTCCTTACTTCTGAATTTTTAGATTTTCTTTAAGGCGTTGATGGGGTTTTCTGTCCCTCACATTGGACTTGATCATAACTGATATGTTCACCTCAAAAGGCTGTGAAGATTAAAAGGGTTAACAGCTTTAAAATACTTAGCACCTGGTTAGGAATAAGTTCACTTTCCCTATTATTCTTGCAAGCTGAAGGGGCACATTTGACTTGCTGCCTTTCTCACAGGAGAAACCCAAACTGAACTGCGTGTAGGGGGAGCCCAGGATGTTCAGAAGTTTGTCCTGGCAGAGGCCCACCTGGACCTGGGTCCCCTATTCCCTGCTCCAGGATCCTCCTGAGCATACCAGATGAAATCCGGCTGCCCAGTACAGTTAAATCATGTCCGAGTGTGAATATTTCCGAGTATCACGTGGGACATATTCACTGCAAGATGCAGTCTGTACTGACCCGCGGTTCACACTGAGTGGGTGCCCCGTGTTTTATCTGTCAGATCTGACAGCCCCAGGCTGGTGCCTCTCTCACGGACGGGACCCTGGTAAGGACCTCCACTTGCAGGGGCCTTCTGGGGCCAGGGAAGAGTGACTTCCTGCCCCAGGTTCCTCCCGGGTACTTGGTGGGGGGACGGCCCAGGGCTGTTAAGGACTCTTGGGGGGAGATTTAAGCCCTGCGCCCCTGATCATACACGTGTGTTCCCTATGGACTGAATATCCGATCCCCTTGCCGGAGATCCTGTGGGTCTCAGTGGCACCCGAAGCCCTCTGTTGGGCAGAAGTGAGGTCTCCTTTGCAGCCCCCAGAACAAGAAAGATCATGCTGAGGTGGCCCACCCGCGCCAGGCCTGTGCTCAGCAGCCCCATGCTGCTCCCCAACCTCCCAGTGTCCCCAGAGCTCGGCGGAGCCGCAGTGGGGTGTGGGAACCCCGCACCGTCCGGAGTGTCGCCGCCCAGCTGGACAAGGGCAGAGTGTCTGCGGGTCACTCGCCTATCTTGACAGCTGAGCCTCTGTGCACGGCGCTCAGTCCCCTCTCCGGGCAGACGACAGGCCCTAAGCAGAAGGTGGGTGGCAGGGACCACAGTGCTGTGGGGACAGCAGGGGCCAGAGGCTTGGGGAGGCCCCGTTTACACAGCACCGGGAGAGGAGGCTGAGATGGGGCGTAGATCGTGCCCCCGGAAACTAGAGTTTAACCCCGAGGTCGGCAGTGGGTGCTGCTCCCTGGGAGGGGCGCCACCTCTTCCAGCCACCCTGCACAGTGCTGTCCTCGCCACTGGCTGGGGGCTCTCGGCAGGGTCAGTGTCACTCCGTCACCACCCCCACCCGCAGCCTGACCACGGAAACTGACAGAACCACCCCCAGCGGTCCAGGTGACACAGCCGCACACACCAGCCCCGCAGATAGCAACGCCCCATCGCCACAGCGACATCCCACCAGAAGCACCCACAACATCCCCGCCACCACTGGACCACGAACGGAATGACGGCACCCATGAAGTGGCCAGAGCTTGCGCACCAAGGTGGTTTTCACGTCTAAGTGCATTTCACCTGCATTTTAAGACAGGAAACTGCAGCACAGCACGTTTGGAACCCGACTGGAATCCCAGCCGGGCCCGTGTAGCTGGGATTCATACCCAGCTGCCTCTCGCGGAGGGCCGCCTCTAAGGGGACAGTGGGCGTGTGTTCCCCACCCGTGCTGCACCGGGCAGCAGTCCTGAGGGTTGTCGCAAGGGAAGGAGGGACTTCAGCTGTCCTCGGCTTGGCCCACCTAGGACCGCGCCCCGCCCATGCACAGGGCCAAGCACCGACAGGCAGAAGGAGCCCAGAGGAGCCCCACGGCCTTGTCCTCAGCGGAGCCCTGGCCCGGGGTGGGTCCCTGGGTGGGAGAGCACGCCCCCAGCCTGTCCTTCCTCCGCCTCCCTCTGTCGGCAGGGCCTCTGGCTGCCCTCAGACTGCTGAGGTCCTCACACTGTCTGTGCGTCTGGTGCCAGCTGAGGCCCCCTGCTGGCCCTGTGGGCTCCTCCTGGCCTTCCCCGCTGCGGCCTCAGGTGCCAGTGAGGCAGGGCCCCCTGCTTGGCCTGAGATTGTGGGGGTCTGGCGTGCCCTGCCCCATCAGATGCTTGGGCTGCCCAGCTGTTGGCCTGACTGAAGGGGTCCTGCTGGCCACCCACGTTGCCACACACAGCCCAGGCCAGGCAGAGACTCCCTGACCAGTTGCCCTGTGCCGAGCACGAGTCTAAAGCTTGGCACTGGTCATCTCAAAGACTCCTGGGCCCTGTCATTGCTGCTGTGGACTCAAAGAAACTGAGGACGCGTATCCCTCTGCCAGGCACTGAATCCCAGCCCTGCGGCTTGTCCAGGACGCTCATCGTGTGCAGCCCAGCTCAGCGCCGGCACCCTGCAGCAGGGGAATACCAAGCAGGGGCAAGGCTGGGGTGGGTCTGGCGGTGAGACTTGGCTCAGTGACCCCCTAACTGAGGGCCTGGGCAAGTGGCCTAACTTCTCTTGGCCTCAGTTTCCCCTTCTGTAAAAGGGGAGTTCAAACGCGTGCCTTGGTGGCTGTGGAAAAACTGGAACCCCTGTGCGCTATTGGCGGGAAAGTAAAATGGTGCTGCTACTGTGGAAATCAGCATGGTAGTTCCTTAAAAAATAAAAATATACTTCCCATAGGATTGCACAATTCCACTTTGGGCTGTTTACCCAGAAGAACTGGAAACAGGGTCTTAAGGAGACGTGTGTAAATCCACGTTCACAGCAGCACAGACCCCAGGAGCTGAGACGCAGGAGTGACCGTGTGTCCTTCCGTGGGCAATGGGACAAGCAAAGTTCTGTCCATCCCTGAGTGGGCGATGACTCAGCCTCAGAGAAGAGGGGAACTGTGACACCTGTTACCTGGGTGACTCTGGAGGATGCTTGCTGAGAGGATAAACCATCACAAAGGACGCATACTGTGCAGCCGACTCCAGCATCAGAGGGAGTGAGAGTCAGAGTCGCAGAGACTGCGAACTAGCAGGCTGCAGGAGGGGAGACGGCGAGGTGGCGTTTCACGGGGACAGTTTTAGTTCTGCAGGATGAAGAGTTCCGGGGATGGCTTAATACCTCGGGACTGTGGCATGGTAAGGAAGGTGAATTCCACGGATGCAGACTCCAGCACTCGCACAGAGCAGTGGGAGATCAGACGGCATGCCCCACGCTGCCACGGCAGGGCGGGAAAGTGAGGTCGGGGGGTGGCTGGCTGCGCACGGTGACCGCGATGACCCCGGGTGGCTTCGCGAACAGTGGCGGGTGGGAAACTGCTTTCGGGAGGTGTCTTGCTCTTTTGGATGCTTGCTTTGGTCCTATAAATCGGGCTGTCCTTTTGTAGATGAGTGTTTGCGGGAGCAGCTGCCCCGCTCTCAGCCACCCTGCGTGTCCCGTCACAGTGCCCGGTGGCTGCTTCCATGATCGCAGACTCTCCGTGCTGGCGTCAGGGAGCGGGACGAGCGGCTCCGGGCAGGGCTGTTTGCTGATGCTCTGTGACACAGATGGGGCACCCAGTCCACGCCCGGCCGGGTGGCGACTGGTGCGTGCTGTTCGTGGGATGAGCCGGAGCCCCGCCCTCCGGCTGGGTGCCCCCCCCCGCCCTGCATGTTTCTAGAGGAGATCCGTCCTGTTTTCTGGGGTGTATCTGCGAGTCCCCACTACAGGAAGTGGGACCAGAGCATGCAAATTCTCACTGCAGGGCTGGGCGTGGCTCGCTCGGGCGCCCACATCCAGATCCACGGTGGTACCTGTGCTCGCCGTAGGTTCCCTGCGCGGTTGGACTGGTGTCCACAGCGCGCTCGCCGTTGCCCCTTCTCCCATCCTCACAGTGACGCTGGGTAGAGAGGATGCCCAAGACTTCAGAGAGGCCAAGCCACCGGCCAAGTCGCAAGCCAGCCGGCGGCAGGTCAGGATCGGAACCAGGGAGTCTGATGCCAGAGGCCACCCTGTTAGCAACCACGTTTTCGGCCGCCACGTAAGGCCAAGACCCTCTGCCCCACCCAGGCCTCCGGGGGCCCTCGAAGCCCGCCAGGCCCTGCGGGATCTCCCTGCTCCCTGTGCGTCCACCTCCAGCCTTGCAGAAGGTGCTGCGGTCTGTTTCTGAGCTGCCCGCCTCACATCTGCCGTGGCAAGCTCTGTGGGGGTGGGAAGGGGACACTGAGATCACCGGGCAGGGCTGGCCTCACACTGGTGGCCTCACCCCTAAGCAGTCAAGGGACGGCGCCAGTCTTTTGTGAGCCTCACGTACTCATGAAGCTGAATCGAACCGCAGGTCAGATTTGACTGCAGAGCTCAAAGAGCCTCGCTGGTCAGCCTGGCCCAGAAACCAGCTCCACAAAAGGGCGACTGGGACTTTGCTGGCCACTTCCACAAGGGCTTTTATGACTCCTGGCTGGAAGTTGAGCGGAAGAGGCCTCTGGCTCATCAGAGGGGTGCAGTGTACTGGGGGCAGGAGCCTGGTGGGGCCCTGGGGGGTGGCTCTGCCTAGCGGAGACGTCCTGGCTGGGGTTAGAGGGGACGGGGCAGGAGGCAGGCAGGGAAATGTTGCCGGGGAGACCTGGTGTCTCAGCGAGGTCCAGGGCACCCGCGGACTAGAGGTGCAGGCAGAGCAGTGTCCTTGGGTGACAGCGCTGTTTCCTCCCACTGGCGGGAGGCCTCTGTCCACCTCCCAGCATCTGCCCCGGCCTCGTGCCCTGCTGAGGGTCACAGTGTGTGGTAGGGGAGCTGTTGTTACCTTTCCTCTCTTGGTCCCAGTCTTCTCACCCTTCAAATGGGAGTTAAAAACAGTATCTTGGTGAATTGGAGGAACTGGAACCTGGTCTGACAGGCCCAGCTTGCTTCCTGCCACTCCTCGGCCCAGCTGGCTTATGGAGGATGAGGATGAGCAGCAGGGGTGTGGTGGCCCTGCTACCCCAGACCACTATTAGCCACCACCATTGGCATGAGCAAGACCATTTTAGATGAGCTAGCTCTCAACCTTTCTTTCTGGCTGACCACAGACACAAGTTCAAACCCTGCACTGACCAGCAGAACTTTTTATCTACACAGTCATAAGAAATGATGGGTAATCCCAGCACTCAGGAGGCCGAGGCAGGAAGATGGCCACAAGGTTGAGGCCAGCCTGGGCTACATAGTGAGTTCATAGTGAGTTCAGTCTGGGATATAGAGCAGGGCCCTGTATCAAAAAACAAAAGAGAGAAGTGGTAGGTTTGTGGATTGTGGTTGTCAGCCGGGTTCACGCGGGGCTGTGTGTTGACCCCTGGCCCAGGCCTTCAGAGGCTGCCGTAAGAGACCGAGTTCTGACCTCAGAGCCCCGACTGGGCCAGAAGCTGCACGTACGAATGGTAGAGTTGCCCTTGCGCCATGGGACCCATCCCTGCTTCGTAGTGAGCCTTCTTCTCTCTACCTCGTTTCCTTCGAAACTGCTCATAACAATAAAACAGCCTCATGCGTTCAGTGCTTCGACAAATGTGTAGGGCGCGCGCACACGGCAGGCGGCCGGTGTGGCACCAGTGGTGGGACCTCAGGGTGTCTGAGGGCCGGAGTCCCGCCCTCCCGGTGCCCGGGGCACACCAGGGCCTGTTGTCAGCGGGCGGCTGGAAGGTGGAGGTGAGGGGATTTGGGGGCGGCGGGCACTGTCGCTACAGAGGTGGGTGCGGGACTGTGTGCATTTGTCACAACACATAGAACTGGACACGCACTATATATAAAGTCTACCTGGATAAGAACATGGTGTTCAACTGCATAAAAAGTCTGTCTTTTCCTTCTGCTCTGGTGGTTTGGCTTAGTTTCGCAAGTCAAGAGGGGAAGAAAAAACTTTACATACAATGTCAGACAGGCTCCTGAGAACGAGCCATCGTTTTTGAGAAACTTGAGCAGGTGTCAAGTGGGGACAGGTCGAATCCAGGGCAGCAGCTGCTGTTATCGGTGCTTCCAAGGTGAGCTCCGGCTGTCTGGGGTTCTCCCTTCCCTGCGCTCAGGTTGCTGAGGGCCGAAGGCTGCAGGCGGCCCATGCACCCCGGAACCATGACGAGGAGGGGAGGGAGGAGGGCGGCCCAGCTGCTTCCTGACCTCGGACCTCTCTGCACACCCAGGCTGGAGCCCCAGGAAGGCAGACCGGGCATATTGTAATTGTCCCTGCTGGAGGAACCGTCCCAGGGGGCCCGGGTGAGGGATGGGGATCAAACTGTGGAGCGTCCACTCCCAAGATGCGAGGGAGGCTTAACATCCGGTCACTGGAGGTAGAGATGAGGATGCTAGCCCCTTGCTGAGGATGGGACATTGAGACCAGCTGGAAGATGACAGAGTCAGCCAGGTGGGGCTTGGGGAAGCAGAATCCAGGCAGAGGGAGGGCTGTGCAAAGGCCCTGAGGCAGGCACAAGCCCAGCACGTGCCAGTCTCCTTGGCAGGTCTCCGGCAAGCTCTGGCTGAGCAGGAAGGTGGGCGGTGGGGGTTTGTGCCTGAGCAAAAGCTTTCATTCAGCTGCCAGAGCTCCTCATGCCTCCTCCCCACCTCCGAGCCCCGCTGCCCGGGGAGACAGCACGAGCGCTGTACCTGCAAGATTTGTTTTCCTTTTTCCTGTGAACATGAAAAGCTGACAAGTGAGAATGGGCCTTCCTGTGTGCCAGGATCTACACGTCTGTGTGTATCTGCGAAGGGATCACCTGCCCAGGAAACGTGAGGCCTAGGACCCGGCCGCAGATCAAATGGACGATTTGGCACGCCGGCTTGATAGGGTCCATATTTGCCAACAAGTTAAAAAAATATGTTCGGGATAATCCTGAATTTGGACGGTGTGATCTTGGTGGTATCACCTTACCCTCTTTTCTATCCCAGCAGCAATCTTGAATTTTCCCCAAACAAAGAGCTCCCTGTCGGCCGCTAACCTTCTCAGGGACAGCATTGTTCCACATGAAGTCCCTCCGTCGGCGGTGCTGGCGGGAAGCTGGCATCTCTGTGCCAACAGCCCGGAGTCTCCAGCCCCGGCCAGGCCTCCACTCCAAGCCTGGGTGCAAAGAGGGCCGGTGTCACGCGGCACGCTGCGTCCACAGGGACACATGGCACACACAGGCGAGGGACCCGCGGGGTCCGGGCCATGCAGGGAGAGGGCATCCGGAAGATGGGACCCGGATGGCGATTGTCTGCAGCCAGGCCCCCAGCTCGCCATACACAGGGGTTTTATCACACCCATTTCCAAGGCCATGCAATGCGTGACTGCACACACAGGGGCTTCAGGAAGCCACTTGGTGTCTCAGTCTGGAGGTCGAAGTCACACGCCGTGACCCGGTTCTCCTCGGGTGGTACACACATTTCAGAGCTGCCGGCAGCTGGACTCGGGTCCTGCTACTCCACGTCCCTCACGCCAGGTCTCTCGGAGGCTTGCAAAATCTGTGTCCAGGCTGAGCCTCGTCCCTGGCAGAGCGCCCTGCCCAGGCCAGGTCTGCCCCCACAGTCCATCTCCTCCCCGTGGTCAGCTCTGCACACGACAGACCCGTCACAAGAGTGGCAGCTGGCGAAATGCCACGTGGAGGTCAGAGGGCGGCACATGGGAATGTGAGTCACAGAGCTCAGCCTCTGTGCCACTCGCCAGGACCCAGCGGCCC
Source organism: Hystrix cristata (assembly GCA_004026905.1). Lineage (NCBI taxonomy): Eukaryota > Metazoa > Chordata > Mammalia > Rodentia > Hystricidae > Hystrix > Hystrix cristata. Next base: position 27,241 of record PVJO010003169.1, on the reverse strand, counting down.
AGCCCTCCATCAAGAGGCCACAGCGGGGCGGGGAGGGACTTGGGCACGCGCCTGGGGCAAGTGCGCTGTTGTCGCATGGCTTCAGCAGTCAGGATGGGTCAGTGGTAACAGACAATCCCGGGCCCTCTGTGGCTCAGGACAGCAAGGTGGGAGGAGGCAGCAGCTGACTTGGTCCCACAGTTTTGTGATGTCAAATGCTGATGTCTGTGATTCTCTCCGCTCTTTCCAGAAGGTCACAAAATGGCTGTTGCCTCACTAGGCATCAGATTAATGATCAAAGCGGGAAGAATGTGTGATCTCAATGACGTCTGCCTTTTTTAGCATGAGATCAGAAGCTTTCCTGGGCTCTAGTAGCCTTCCCCTAGTGTTTTATCAGCCAGAATTGTGGCGCATGTCAGCATGGAAGTCCGGGAAAGCGAAGACTTAGTTTTCCCAGCCCTCGGAGCCGGTGTGGGGAGGGGAAGCCTTTATGGGGCTTTCTGCTTCCAGCTAAAGCCAGGGGGCCATTTTGCAGCACTTGGTCCCCCTGCCTTGTTCTGCGTGGCGCAGGGGACGGGGGGTGGGCAGTCCTCAGGGACACCGTGGATGGACCCGGATGCTGTCCACACTGAAGGTACCGTGCAGGCCGCGGGCCATGAGCTTCCAGGGAGGACTTCAGAGTCCGTCGGCCTGAACGCTAGGTGGGTCACCCTGTCTTCTAGGGTGACACGTGTGTGTGTTGGGGCGGATGCTTGAGAACGTGCTGGGCACAGCAGGGACGCAGACACCCGGGGAAAGATGCAGCTGTGGGGAAGCGCAGAGATGCAAGGACAGAGACTCAGAGAGACAGCCACACACACGAAGTGGGAGGGCGACGACCACAGAGACGGCTCAGGCACAGAGACAGGGAAAGAGACAGCACGGCCGGGAGAGATAGGGACGCGAGAGAGAGACGGAGATGCAGGCAGAGGCAGCCAGACAGCAGTGACAGCAGCGGGCAGCAGCAGACAGCAGCGACCCGGGGAGGCCAAGCACTGAGCAGAAAACAGGGAGAGAGGACAGAGCGGCATGTGAGCCCGACTCCAGAGCTGGAGGGCAACACATTCGGAGTGTTTGGGGTGAAGACGAGTGTCCCTGTGTGTGTCAGTGTAAGTGTGCACGTGTTGTGAGGGTGAGTGCAGGTGTACATGTGCTTGTGTGTGTGTATACGTGTGAGTACAAGCATGCGTGAGTGTACAGGTGCTGCGTGAGTGCAAGTGTGCACATGTGCGAGAGAGCGTGCGGTGTGCCCCAGGTCCCTGTGCCTGTGTCCCAGGGAGTCAGTGCGGCTGAGTCTCTGCGCGCCCTCTGGTGGCCGCAGGTCTCCCGGCGGCAGTGCAGCTTGGGGGCACTCAGCTCTTGGCTCCCGAAGCCTTTGCCTGGCACTGATCATGGTCATAATGGGACACATGCTGCGGGGAGTAGAGGCAGACAGACTGAGAGACAGAGAGAGAGGTGTCAGGTGCCATCCTGGGAAACCAAAGCCCAGAAGCCGCATCCCTCCCATGTGGCGCCATGCTGTTCCCCTGGGCCTCTGCTCGTGGGGCCCTTTCCCCGTGCAGCCCTCTCTGTGCCTTGCCGCACAGCCCTGGCCACAGCAGTGTAGACTCCCTGCCGCCCCCGAGTCCCCAGCTGCCGGCCCAGCCCAGGCGCCTTAAGTGTGTTTGCCGAAGGAGCCACCATCCACACCAGCTGTCCCTTGGCTCCCGGTCACTAAGCTGTCCTCTGCTCCAGGAAGCCCTCCATGACGTCCACCCGTCTGGGACCCCGCATCACCCCTGCCCGGTCGCCCTCCCGCACAGAACGCTTGCTCTCTGCCCTCGGCACACAGTGAGCTTACACCTGCACGTGGACGGATGTGTGGGGTGGGGTGAGATGGGAGGTTACCGTGGAGCAGGAGGTGAGGACGAGGGTCCCACAGACCCGCCTGGTCCCTGGGAGGTTAGGGAGCACCGGCCTGGGCCTACACCCCCTTCAGAGCCAGCGGCCCTGCGTAGTGCAGGTGTGTGTGTGGCTGGGTGGCGGCCGCAAGGTGTGTACCAGCAGTTTCATCTTGCTGCTCCGACAAACTGCTGCAAACTTGGTGGCTAGATCGTCTTCCAGCTCTAGAGGTCAGAGTCTGAAGTGGGTCTCCCTGGGCCAAAATCAGAGTGATGGTGACTGGTAGATGGTTTCCTTCTGAGGGCTTTGAGGAGACTCTCTCTTCCTGTCTTCCGCCTTCCAGAGACCCTGTACTCCATTGCCCAGTGGCTCCGTGGCTCGTGGCCCTTCCTTTCCAGCCAAGCCTTTCCTCTGTGCCACTCTGACCTCGGCTTCCCTTGTCACGTGGCCTTTTTCCGACTCTGAACATCTAGTCTTTGTCCTGTGAGGACCCTGCCGTGTCGCACCCACCCCAAGGTCCTTAGTGAGTCACCTCTGCCAAGGCCCCAGATCCATGGGGCCTGGGGGCGGGTGTGGACATTAGGGGGCCACCGCTCTGCTCCCAGGCTGGCCTGGGGTCACTCAAGGTGCCTGGGATCGGCGAGGTGGCTGTCCCACCACCTGTGACTCCTGCGCCCTGTGATGGGCGCGGCCCTACAGGAGTGCCCCCAGAGGATGTACCTGCACCTCTCCAGGTCCCCGAGGTAAGCACAGACAGGGGACACCGGCGTCCCCCTAGAGCCTCCTCCTCTCAGGTGGCTGCTGCCCTCTGCTGGCCACTGCTGCCTGCAGGTGCCTGGGAGTCCCTAGCTTGCTTTCTGGCTTCTCCTAGCTGGGCCGTCCTCCCCTCCGGTCCCCACGGTGCACCCGTGAGCTGGCACCTTCGCAGCTGTGCTGAGCAGGAGGCTGTTTGGCAGTGAGGGCCCACTCAAGCCCACCCCAGGTCTTTGCTTGGGAGGGAGGGACAGTGGCTCGGCAGGGCTCTGTCCAGTGCAGAGGAGCCTTTGGTCCCCTCCTGGTGTCCAAGAGCCACCCAATGTGAGCTCTGCCGCCTCCCAGCTGTGTGCCTCAGACAGATGCCCTCACCTCCTGAATCCTGGTCTCTTCTGGGAAATGCGGTGAACCTCTACCTGGCAGGGTGGCGCTGTGGGTGTCAGGTCCAGACCTCCAAATACCAGCCGAGCTTGTCCTGTGTCATGGGCCAGTGCTGGGCACTGTGCCCACGTGGCCATGTTCATCTTCGTTGTTCTTACCCAGTCTTCTCCAGGGCCCCAGGAGCAGGATTCTGTTTCAATTCCATTTTACAGATGAGGAAACTGAGTCCCAGAGAGGCAGAGCCTCCTGCTTGGGCCAAAGTCAAGAAGCAGGATGCAGATCCGGGTATGCGTGGACCCGCGGCCCGTCCTCATGACCTTGCATCTCAGCAGAGCTCTGGATCGGCCAGGACACATGTTCTTGATTGTTTTAACAAAGGAAACATGGATGACTTTGTGTTAGCATTTTGTTCAGTAGCTGCTTCCTTCCAAACTACGGGGTGGCCAGGGTGTGAAGAGCGGTCCTGCAAAGCGGAGTGGGGACCCGGCCCGCCACGCTGGTGGCCTGGGTGTCCTTGGCATCCCTTCCTATCCTGCCTCGACTCAGCCCGCAGCCAGGGCCCCAGAGGGAGCCACCAGACCCTGAGCTCCCGAGGCCACATGTCCCATGCAGGGCCACCCACAGGCGCTGGGTTGCACAACTGTCCCTCCGGCTTTTATTGTCAGCTCCGCCTGATGCTGAGAAGGCTCCTGGACTGGCGCTAGTGCAGGTAATTCGGCTTCTGCAAGCGCAGGCGCAGTGTTTTGATTCTGACTAGCCGGCCACAGGCCGCTGGCAGCCTCTGCTTTAGGGCGAGTCTGAGGGCGTCGGATCCACTCCAAAGTCTCGAGCAGAAGAGAATGCTCGAGTTGTCATACATGTGACTGTGGCGCGTTACCAGGCCCAGTCCCGGAGCTCTGACGCTTCTCTGATGGGAGCTGAGCCGGGAAAGCGCGCAGCTCCGGGAAGACACAGTGAGCCTTCGGCAGAGCCAGATCTGAACACAGCACTGTCAGGTTGCTGCTGGGATCGGTCCCTTCCCCTTCACCTGGCTTCTCACCCAATGAGTCCGGGTGCTCGGGATGCCCCTCTTGTCCTGACTGCATCTTTGTCCTCTACATAAGGGGTTCCAGGCTCTTCCTGTGAACACCGTGGAGCAAGGGTGCCAGGCACACACAAGTGCTGGTCCTGAGCACAGAGCAGTTGGAGACGCTGTGCAAATGAATGCTCGAGACTGTACGAAAACTGGGTGGTGGGGGGATGTGCACCTCGGCCCCCGGTTGGCTAAGCTCTAGTCTGAGCAAATCCAGGTGCGCAACGACTCTTGGGGAGGAACGCAGGTGAGGTTCTGGCCTACATGCTCTAGGGAGACATCTACCAAAGGGGTATGGGGAAAGGCTTTTTTTGGTGTTAAAAGATACTCCAGATGGAAATGTGTTTCTCTCTGTCTGGATGCTGCTGGGGAGGAGGTGATTGGTGGAGCTGGTGCAGCCCTGTTGTGCTGTGAGGAGATGAACTTTCAGATCGAAGTTAACATGTGGGCTGTAGAAGGACCCTGTGTCTCTAGAAGTTCATTTCTTTATAGCTAAAAGCTAAATTGATTCCTGACCTAAGTGGGTTTGTTTCGTAAGGTGCTGTGTAGAAGAAACAGCAATCTGATCTGATTCCAGAGGAAAATCAGCAGCAGCCTGTGAGTTGGGTCTGTGCAAAACCGCAGGTACTGAGGAGTCTGGGAACATGGAGGCTTCCCAGCGGGAACTGATGATTTATGTCATTTCTAGAAATCATCGCCTGATGATTTAAGCCCATAGAGGTGGGAGTTGTTATTTACAACAGAAAGCAAACAGACCAAAGCCTTTCAGGGGAGGCTCCCACACGGGTGTCCATGGCGGCTGCTGGATAAATACACATCATTCTCTGAAGTGGCCTTGGAGAGAGGACCCCGCCGCCACCTCTGTCTGTCTGGATGGATGGATGGATGGCTGGCTGACTGGCTGCTGTCCCTCAGTGTCAGTGGGGACCGAGAGGTCTGGCCAGGGAGGGGTGGTGTCAGCGTCTGTGGTGACCACCGCGATGACGCCACCAGGGGCCCTGGGTGCCCAGAGCGGGGGAGGGCCAGTGAGCCAGGACCCCTCCAGTAAACTGCCCTGGGCACCCTGCTGCTCCTCTCTCTGGTGCAAAAGAGGAAGTTCCCACGGTTCTGAGCCTTTTATGTTCCTTTGTTACTAAAATTAAAAGCTAAATAAGTACAAGAAGACTAAAAGAAGAGGAGCCCTCCCTGAAGTCACAGGATTGTCCCAGCTGCTGAGGTCGGGCCCCAGAAGGGCTGGCTCTGCCTGGGCTGGGCTTGCGGGACTGGGGGTGGGGTGCAGAGAAGCCAGGCTTGGCTGCCCCACGGGAGCCCTACTCCGGCTTCCCACGGAGTCGCCCCTGCTCATGTCTTCCTGTAGGATGTCACTGTCCCAGGATACGGCCCAGACTCCATCCCTGCCCTCCAGACCCTGTCACTTGGCCTCACCTTGGTCCTCCGGCTCCTGCCTCACACACCCAGCTGCCCCCTCCTGCTGCTTTGGCGGCTTCTCTTCCCTTGGCCATGTGCCTTGCTCTCCCAGTCTCAGCATCTAAACTGTCCCCTCCGGGCACCCTTCCCTGCCCACCCAGGTCACACCAGCTCCCTCCCAGCTGTGTCTTCCCTCCCTGGCTTTGTTGTCTTCGCAGTACTTGGTGAAGTGCATGTGGCCCTGTTTCCTGTCTTCCCACCTTCAGTGCAAGACCCATGAGGACGTGGGTTTAATGGTGACACCGTGGAGCAGAACCATGAGCAAAGATGGGCAACATGTCGTTGGCCACCCAAGATCAGGCTGCACGACCCCGGGGGCCACCACTCCTCTGGGAGACCCAGGCGAACCTCTGTGCTTAGGAGAACCCGACCCGCTGGACATTCTGGGCCACCGGGGCTGGGTGTTAGCTGTGACCTACGGCACAGAATGGGTGTTTCAGTCTGTGTGTGACAGGCACCTCCCACTCTAATCCTGGGGAGTGGTGAGGGCGTGGCTTCCGCCTGCCCACTAGCAAGCTGGGGCGGGGAGGGGACTGTGACATGAGAAGCCAGCACATCCCCTCCCCTGATGCAGCTGGGGCAGCAGCAGCTGGTGAATCAGCAGGCGCGGACGTGGCACTGCATAGGCGTTGGCGGCGGGAGAGGGAGCCTGGGGGTTTGGGGAGTCAAAGACAAGATGTGAGAGAGAGTTCCGCCTAAGTTTGCAGAAGTCAGGGGGCGGGGAGGAATCCAGACACCGGGGTGAAAAGCAACCTGTTGTTCACTGGTGTGGGGTGCGCTGGGTGTGCTGAAACTCACAGTGAGGGGGGGCACAAGGTGGGGCTTCGAGGACCCCCACGCGGGCCCACAGTGCTGTGTGGCAGGAGTGCTGGGTGCAGACAGAATTCACTAGTTGCAGGCCTCAGAGCTCTGCCCTGTGGGTGCCAAGCTGAGCCAGGCTCCTGCCCTCAAGGCTACCTCTTGGCCTTGAGTGACGAGAAACTAGCTCGAGCCAGCTGCAGAGACAGGGAACCTGACAGAAGGGTACAAGGGTGGCATGCAACTGGGCCAAGGGAGCCCAGGACTCAGGGCTCAGCACACCTCTTCTCTGCACCTCGGCCTCAGCCTTTGCTTCATAGACTAGTTGCCTGGCTTCTCGTGGCCACCAACGACTTCCAGAGATTTACGTTCTACCAGGCAAGTACCCAAAGAGCATTTCCCAGGGCAGGACTCTGATTGGCTCAGTTTAAATCCTGTGCTCGTCTCTGGGCCAATCAAAGGAAACCAGGAAGCCAGAGTTGTATTACAGTATGGCTGCTTCTACTGACATAAAATGGTGTATGGGAGGGTTCTTTTTCTACTCCTAGAGAGGAGATGCCGAGCTGGTGGCCCTGTTGGTGTCTATGAAAAACATTAGTTTGTGCAAAATAATTAGTTTCCAGATGTGTATACAGGTAGGACATTCTTAACCCTGTGTGGTGGGGCATGCCTGTAATCCCAGCACTCTGGAAGGCTGAGGCAGGAGGATCGCAAATTTGAGCCCAGCCTGGGGAATTTAATGAGTCTCTGTCTCAAATTTTAAAACGAGAGGGAGCTGGCCTAGCTTAGTGCAAAGGCCCTGAGTTCAACCCCCAGTATCACACAGAAAAGTAAAATTTTCTCACTGTGATAAATGCTTGTAGTTGAGGGGAAAAAAATCACCCTAAGAGAACAACTTGAAGCTCTTTGCTGTTCCTCCACGTCTCTCTGGTGGGTCTCCCAGGTGAGCCCTTAGATCTCTCTGCCCTTCCCCCCTAGCCGCTCACTCCTCCATGCGCTCACCCAGCCTCTTCCTGCCTGAAGTTCTCCCGTTTCCGCCTCCTCCCTCAACTTCTCCCGCGTGCGCGCGCGACACCTGTCACCTGGCGATATCTGGTGACCTCTCCCAGCCGGCCAAGGGACAGACGTTCAGATGCTGTTCCTTCGGCCCACTCCCACCAGCTGGCCTGCTGCCCCGCTGCCCCAGCCTCCCGCCTCCTCCGGTTTCGGGGTCCTGATTACACCTCTCCCTTTCTCTGTCGTGCCCCATACCTGATCCGGCAGCACTTCGCCCCACCATGCATCTTTTATCTGGCCCTTTCTCTCCCACCCGCCCAGCCCGCCGCCGGTCCAGCCCGGCACTGCCTTTCCCTGCCTGTGGGTCACTGCAGGCCCCTCCTCCCAGGCCCACCTGCACTCACAACCCCCCAGACCGGACTCATGGCGGAGGGGAGCCCCCACCACACCCTTCTCGGGCCCTCCTGCAGACTCCCAGCAGATCTGCAGTGAGGGTGTGGGATTTGGTGGGGAGGGTAACAAAACTGTGTTAAGAGCAGATAGAGAAGATGGTTGTATAACTCTGTGAATGTACGAACATACACTGTAAAAGAGCAAGTTTTAGGATGCCTAAATTATATCTCACTAAAGTTATTTGTTTATTGAAGAAGCAGAGCTACAGGGAGAGACACTATTTCCAAAGTGTAGAATAAAACCTGAGGTCCCACCCCAGGCCCCCGCCTTGGCTCCTCCTCCTCTTCTCTGCCCTCCAGCCTCTCTCTACCAGGTCTTGCTAAATAACTAGATTGCCCAGGGTGGGCTCAGATTTATGATCCTCCTGCCTCAGCCTCCCAGAGTGCAGGAATTAGGGGTGTACACCACCACTCTGAGCTAAAAAGTAATCATTTTGAGGCTGGCTGTAGTGCCATGCACCTGGAGTCCCCAATTGTTTGGGAGGCTGAGACAGGAGGATCATAAATTTGAGGCCCACCTGGCCAAATTGAAGAGATCCTATCCCAGGAGGGGGAAAGAAATGGAAAGGCAGCTCTTGTTAGTGTATTTCGGGTTCCCTGGGTTCTCAGATAATCTGCAAACCAAGAGTCAGTCAGTGGGCCACAAGTTCTGTCATCCCGGCAATGTCCCTGCCGGTTGAATGCCCGCCCTTTCCAGTGGGGCGGGTGGCCCCAGCGAGAGACGTTTCAGCTGTGCAGCCAGTCCTCACCCGACCCTCACTCGGGAGCGCGTCAGCCAGGGCACAGGGTGCCCCGCGTGGGTGTGGCCACCCGTGCACCCCAGCGCCCGGCAGGCCCCTGTGTACAGAGGAGTCAGGTTCCCTCCCCGAGGGGCGCTCGGCCTGCGAGGCCCAGGGAGCGCTGGTCCATCTGAGATTGGCCCTGGGATGGGAAGGTTGGAGGGAGGGACAGTCCTTTAGTGTGGAAGCTCCCAGACTCCCTCCCGGGAGGGCCAAAGCCCCATGTCACTTCCTCTGAAGGGGGAGGGGGCAGCATGCAAGGCGGGGTCAGGAGGAAACTCAATCAGCTGCAAGGGCCAAGGCCCTGACCTGGGAGGAGCTAGAAGAGCCAGTGGCCCTCGCCAGGTTTATTAAATACCAGGCGTGCTAGGCTGAGAGAAGACTAAACAAAATGTGGCTTCCTTGTGGGAACCGATCGCACTGGGGGCAGAGTCCCTGGAGCCGGCACCTCAGGCCCTGACCTGGCTTACACTTGCTACTTCTTGGCCCTGGTCTGAGGCCTCCTGGGCGCAGCCTGTCCACACTGAGAGGCAAGGGGTGGGAGAGGTGAGGGCTGCCTGTGGCTGGTCTGCAACCTCAGCACCCCGTGCAGCCGGCGGAGAGGGCCACTCGGGGTGCCACGGTCTCAGTTCACAGGGACGGGGCTGCGTCCTCCCACTCGGCCCGGGTGGGGACACGGGTGAAGAGGAGGGAGGAGTAATGACAGAGTCTTTGGAGGATGTGTTTGCACCTTCTCATTTTCCATGGTGTTTCTTAAAAAATTTATTTGAATTAATTTTGTTGGAATAAAAAATATAAGCAAGACAGCTGTGGTACTCAGGTCTGGCGAGTACATTTACCAGTTACAGGACAAAGTTCTGACCTAAATATTCAGAGTATCAGCGAGCTGGCGTGCAGCTTTAACCTGGTGGGTGGCCAGGTGGGCACCAGTGGCTCATCTCATGTCCCCTCCATGCGGGAAATCCCTTCAGGGGATAGTGGTGGGGTCCACTGCCTGTCTGACCCCCAAGAAGTTGGGACCATACTGAGAAGCAGGCAAAACTTTCTGGAAACCACTCTTGATAAATTACCAAGCGACTTTACCCCTGTTTCTCCTGCACTATCTGACTCAACTCCATTGTCATGATGGGAATTTTGTGTGTTGTTTTTTTTTTAAGTAAATATTTCAAACGAAGGCTGTGAATATAACCAGAGTTGTCTATGTTAAATGAGGCTAAGAGTGACAAGACAAACCAAAGTTTTCCCCCGATTCCTAAGAAGGACAGAATTCAGCTAGATCCTATGTGCTTGTGATTATACTGCTTGGTGTATCGCAAATAAAGAGGCACTACTGACTGCCTTCCAGGGATCAGTGTTCTTGTCTGGCAAACTCCTACTTGATCAAGACCCTGCTCAAAAATCACCTCCTTGAGGGGTGTCCTCCCTGTCCTCAGCTTGTGTTTTCTGTGCTCCTCCTTTTATTCATAGCACAGCACTCACCGGTTCCCAGCTCTACAATAGTAAAATCACTCACGGGAGTGACCTCCGTGTCAGAGGGGACTGCATGAGGTACTCAGTTTGGCTGCCTGAATGATCTCCCACAGCCCCCCTTTGCTGGTAGCGCCGAGGAGTGTAACAGATGTCGGTCCCTTCTGGCTGCCGCTTCCCAGCCATGCCCAGTGGGTCCCGAGGGCCTCCCCGCTCTGTTTACAGACAGAGCACCGGATTCTCTGCGCCTCACCAGACACAGAGAGGGCATGCTAGGCAAGTGCAGGCCATCGAACGTCTCCTCCCTGGCATCTGAGCCTCAAGCCAAGACGACACGGGCTGTGTGGCCTCCGTGGAGTCCCCTCCGCTGCAGCCTCTGGGAGGGTCTCTGTTGCTTGTGACCAGGAATCCTGGCTGACCCAAGGCCCCCCAATTCTCAACATCCTGTTTAGATACCTTCCCCTTTCCTCCGCCGCCTGGTGTTTTCTGGTCTTCTGACCCCAGCCCTGTTTCCCGCCCCCAGCCCCATTTCCCACCAGATTTTGCTGCGTGGCTTTGGGGTTGTCTTTGCCAGTCTCCTCCCAGTGCCCCAGGTCTTCTCTGAGATCCCAGCTGTAGATCTAGAAACCCTAAAGGCACCGAGGAGGCTGACTTGGACTGATAAATACTGGGCCTCTCTGGCCAGCGGGGGAGGGGCTGCGGCCAAATGACCAGTCTCCACCCGTCACTCCAGGTGTCCACTGCTGGGTGGGCACTCAGGTGCCAGGCCCTGGGCTCGCCAGCTCCTACTCTCGTGGGTACCTTGATAGTCACCAGGGTGCCCAGACTGCAGGTGACCCTGGTGTGTCTGCAGGAGCTGTTCCTGAGGGAGATCACCATTGGGACCCGTAAGGCAGGTGGCCATCCCCGGCGTGGGTGGACATTGTGCAATCTTTTGAGGGAGACTAGAACCAAAGGAAGGGAGAAGAGAGGTCACCCTTTGGCGTCCTGCCTGTATGCTGGAGCAAGACATCTTTTCCCATCCTCTCTGGCCCTGGGTCTGGGGCTTCCTCCTTCAGGCCCCTGGTCTCTCCTTCTGCCTCCAATGAGAGTCACCCTGTGGGCCCTCCTGGGACACCAGCCGCAGGTGGCTGGTGTGGCCGGCTGGGTTCCGTGACGGTGTGAGATACATCCTCTACTGCTTCTGTTCCTCTGGAGAGGCGAGTTCACGTACCAGCCCCATCTTCCAAGGATGGAAAAGGAGGCTCAGAGAAGTGAGGCCACTTTGTCCCAGTTCCTCCAGCAAGGAAGAAGTGGATCCGGAGCTGAATTCACCTCTGCCACTCTTTAGGGCGCTGGCGGATCTCAAGCCCTGCGCCCCCCGCCCCCGCCCCGTTAAAGCACCTCGATGTTAATGATACAATTATAATCAAGGAGGCCCAAGCCAGTGGCCAGAGGAAGAGGTCTGGTTGTGATTTATACCAATCAGGTGGCCTCAACCCTAATCAGAACAACCATAAACAGGAAGCAGAGGGGATGCTTCCAGCGAGGGGGCCCTGAGTTCCTGCAGGGGAGAAACTCCGGCCTGCGACATCACCCTGCCTTGCTGTGCAGCAGCCCTGGAGGCGTGCTCGCCGTACGCAGCCTGGCCTGGAGGTTTCCTCTCTGAGGGGCAGAGATGCCAAGGAGGGCGCCGAGTGCCCAGCGCCCTCTCCGCCCACACAGACTGCCCTTTCTGCACCCCACTTCTGTGTGCACAGACAGAAGGCAAAAGGGCTGCTGGGTCTGTGTTCCCTAACTTCTCTGCCTTTGGGCAGAAAATCAGCAACTGCGCTCGAAGCTTCAGAAAGCTGACAAGCCCTCCGGTCTGACCCTCCCGTGGGACCGCAGGGACGGACAGGTGACGGCGCTTCTGCGTTCAAAACTGAAATCATGCTGGGGATTTAGCTCAGTGGTTAAAGTGCTTGCCTTGCAAGCACAAGGACCCGAGTTCGATCCCCAGCACCAAAAAAAAAACAAAAAAAAAACTGAAATCACGCAGCGTCCTTTGAGTGAACGGCCTCCTCGGGACGGACAGGGCGGCTCCTGTCTGCTCTGTGGGATTGTGTTTGCTTTGTGGGTCTTGGGTCAGGCTGGCTCTGTTCCTCCGAATGTGGAGTCCTGATTGTCCTGTGGGGTGCTTTTCAGGCACAGCTGGCTGTGGCCATTGCATTAGCCTTGTTTGCCAGGCTCCCTTCATCTTTCTCTCCTTCCTTCCGCTCTTCTTTCTTTCCTTCCTTCCTTCCTTCCCCAACCTCTCCCTCCCTCTCCGTCTCTGTCTCTGTCTCTCTCATCCTTTTGTGCAGACAGATAACTCTCTGAAGTCTGGCCCCTGCTTTTTTCTGCAATCATCTGGGACACGGCAGAGCTGGTAGGGAAACCACAGCGCCAGGCGTGGCCGGTCTCTGTTTACAGAGGGCCCTTTGCACACCAGCCAGCGCGCTTAAGGAAACACCCAGGTCCCCGCGGGGCCACCCTCTGCGGCCCTGATGTGGGGAGAGGCTGGGGTTCCCACAGCGGGGCGTCCGGATGGTGGGGTGTGGGGACCGTGGTGTGGCGGTCTGGGTCAGTCCTCACGGACAGGGGGACTGCTGTCACAGTGAGAGAGGCCAGCACCTCTGCTGTCTCCTTTCTGAGATTCTTTGAGTATAATTTAAAATATTTGCATTAGTATGTTTTGTTCTACATGATACACTCATCGTGGGGAATCAGAACAAACTTCACATCTCAGTCATTTTTTCTTCCCCTTCCCTTGCCCCAACCCCAGACCCTTCGGCCTGTGGCTTCTGTCCCCCCACAGGGACGGCGGGGGCTCAGCCCTGGGCTGGAAGCTGTGGGAGGAGCCAGTGGGGGACCATTTGGAGACTCTCTCCAGCCACCCATCTCCTGCTGTGTCTCCCCCTGACGCCTGTGTCTGTGGACTGTGGAGGCGTCCAGGGAGGCCGCCTGGCTCGTGCTGCAGCCGGTCTGCTGGCCTCGGGGGCCGCTCCACACCGCGCAGGTGCTGGGCTCGGGCACCGAAGGGGGCACAGTGTTCCTCTCTCCGCCCCTCCCCTTTGCTGGTGGAGCGGCTGGGGGAGGTAAGCCTGGCTCGCTCGGGGGGGCTGAAGGAGTTGAGCTGAGTTGTTACAGGGACTGAGAGGAGCCACAGTGGTTCCTGACCACGTTCTCAGAGCTCCTGCGTCCAGCCGGGCCTGACGTCCACATCGAGTTTCTCGTCAGGCAAACTAATGGTGTCATTTTCGTATAGGTCAGTTTGAGTTACTGAAAGATCTGTAAGGAGTTCTCTTTACCACAAACAAATGACTGTCCTCTTTTGCGTCTCTGATGTGTACTGCCTGGTGGCATGGACTTTACGTATGTAGTCTATGAGTTCGGGTGACAGTAATGTCCTCTTCTGCCGCTTCCTGTCTGCGCAGGCTCTGCTTCCTGAGTGGACGGCCGGTCTGTGTCCCCACATTGTAGCCGAGTGCCCAAGGCAGGCCGGACCCAAGCTGAGCCAATCAGATTCTTTTTCCTGGAATCTGGGTCTGGGGCCAGAGGGTCCCCCTGCGCCAGAGCTGAGTGTGGTGACGCTGCTGAGTAGAAGGCGATGGGGGCAAGGACTAGGTGCCCAGAGAGCGGGGGACAGAGCTGCCTCCTGCTTCCGCAGCGTTCACTTCCCACGTCCTCTCGCAGCAGCCGGGTTCCCGCGATTGGAGCTCATGGAGCCCTGGTTCTTACTCTGCCGACCTGAGAGGGTTCCCGTCGCCGTTGCCAATTCAGAGGAGAAACTGAGGCTTGCATGGAGGAGGGACCCGGCCACCGTGGCAGAACTGCCGATGTGCTCCTGGGAGGAATGTGTTTCTGAAGCCTGGGCTGCGCCTTCTCTTAAACTGTGGATCAGAGTCCTGCCAGCCTCGTTCATCTGTAACCCGGAGCGGGCGTCTCTGAAGCGCCCCAGGTCGCAGGGCTTTGTCAGCCTGGCCGGGGTCTGAGGTTCCTGCGGACCAGCGGACACCCGAGCTGCCTGGCTGCACGGTGCGGGCAGAGGACACGAGTCGCCGGGTAGAGGCGGAGGACGTGATGCCTCCTGGCCTGCAGGTGCCTGGGTGTGTTTACTCTGGCTTCTCCCGCTCGCCAGGCCTGTGGGGCAGACCAGGGTGGCCCAGGGTGGCTCTATGCCGCACTCTATGGGGTCCTGTCTCAGCCGGGGACTCCTGATCATTTGCAAATAAACCCAACCAGCCTCTGCCCCAGAGAGAGCCGTCCCTGGGCAGGGCAGCAAATAAACCTGCCCCGGGCTGGGGAGGAAGATGTGCCCCAAGATGTGCAGACTCACGAGAAGTCACAGATCACACAGCAGTGTCCCGCAACACTAACACATCAGGGAGAGGAGGGCTGATGGGCCGGACTGTGTTTCCTGCGGGCAAAGAGTGAACTTCCTGCTCTGGACTCCTTCCAGCGTCCCTCTTGAAGACACCTTTGCATTATGGCCAGCAGAGGGCGCCACAGGAACACTGAATCCCCGCTGCCCTGGCTGTCTTATTAGCCGGAGATCCGATTCCAGGAATATTACCTGGCAGCTCTTTATCCTTGTTTGCATCTTGGATTTGAGGCGTCTTCCTTGCTCAAAGCCACCTGACTTTAAATCGGGCGTTCTCAGCCCTGGCTGCAAGTTAGATAGGAGCGCCTTTCCCAGCAGTTCCGATCCACTCGGCCTGGGGTGGGGCTGGGTATCGGAATGCTTGATACTGCTCCCCACTGCCTAAGTCTAATTTTAGTTCTGCCAAGTACAGTGCCCCACAAAATGGTGGGCTTGCCCAAGAGTGGTAATTCCGGCACTCTGGGAGGCTGAGGCAGGGGGATCGAGCCCACCCTGGGCAACTTTGGAATTTAGAGAAACCTTGTTTAAAATAAAAAATAAAAAAAGTACTGGGGATGTAGCTCCCTGGGTTCAGACCCCAGTACCAAAATAAAGGTGGTCTTGGAGGGAGGTGAGCTTTTATTTTAAATATAATTTTTTGCTTTTAAAAAAAATTTCCTTGCCTAGGACACTGTCTCCATGTTGTTTTCAGAGAGATGGTTTGCAGTGAACATGACCTGGGGTGTGTGCCACGTGACTTGGGCTGGCAGCGGAGGGTGGAGAGAGCACCCCAGCTACAGCCTTCGCCCTCAGTCCCGGCTGGTGTCTGGGCGGACTCGGCCTGGGCTGGGGCGGCCAGGGGACTGGGCAGAGGGCTGGGGCGGCTGCTCCGCAGCGGGCAGGGAAGCGGCCTGAGCAGGCTTCTCCTGCAGAGCTCAGCCCCACCCCGGCTGCTGCATGAAGCAGGGTGACACGTGCAGACTGCTTGCGAACATGTTTCCTAATAATAATCTTTTCAACAAAAAGGAATAATCCAAAGTTTATGCAATAGAAAGCCTGAATGACTCAAAAGGTATTTTGGGAGCGGCTGGTCAGAATGAGTAATTGGGAGATTACTAGGCCCTTCATGAGAAAACCCGGCCCCGAGGTGAGAGCCCAGCAGAAGGATACCTCCAGCGGAAGGACGGGGCAGACGCCTCCTTAGGCAGGTGTTTGGGGATGAGGACTCCTTCCCAGGCGTGGGGCCAGCTTCCTGGGAGCCAACCTCTTCACCCAGAAACAGAGCCAGGGACCCCCGTGCCAGGGACCCTGTCACACGGCGGCCTCGGGGCCTTCACACATCACAGGTAGTGCCAGAAGGGCTGGAAGTGCTCTGGGTGAGACGCGTGGTCTGCCAGTGGGGTTCCTGCCCTGCGGCCGGAGTCAAGGGCTCATCTCTGCACTCTATACGATGTCCTTTGTGTCAACTAAGTCACCACCTCTCCATTTCTCAGTGGCAGAGGCCAAGCCGGAGACCCGCTAGCCCTGCTCGCCACATGCTGGGTTCCTCTCCTCTGGGGTTATTTACTTTTCTAGCCTCCTTAAAGAGAGTCTGTGTCCCCGGGTCACCTCTGCACTGCACGCAGCCTGGAGGCAACCCCAAACTGCAGGGCTTTGGCTATCTTTTTTTTTTTTTTTTCCCAGCAGGCAAAACAGAGGGTGGAACTGCAGACCTGCAGTGTTTGGAAAGATCCTATTTCTCTCTCTTTAGAAACCCTCACTTCTTTTATTCATACTCAGAGGATCCTGCTCAAATCCAGATCTTTTTAAAAAATCCAGGAGCAGAACCTAGCCTGGCCTGCAACACCATCTGTCCAGGAAGGAAGATGAATAATAAGAGAGAAAAATTAATAGTAATAATGAAAAATAATAAGAATGTAGATGCTGGGCTGCAATCAGGACGCCAACCCTCGACCCTAGATTTTGGGGTATAACACCTCTCTCTCGCGGTCAGGAGGAGAGGAAGATCAGTAAGACTCTCAGAAGGTCACCCTGCAGAGCCCCATGTCCAGGGCCCGGTATGCAGTGTAGCCCCACAACCACCAGTTTCTCTTAAGCAATAAACATGGAAATGACAATATATTTTAATCAATCATGAATGAAGCCTGGTTTATCCTGAGTCTCTAAGCAGTAAAAATTGGTTCCAATATAATTTAGGACACATCAGAAGTCAGGTTTGAAGTGAGTGTTGCCGGGAAACTACAAATTACGTTTTAAAAGATTGAGCTATAATTACAGGCTTAATTAATTACATGAGGGAGTTGCTCTTGCAAAGGTATATAAAATGTGTCCCATTTTGAATCTGAGAGATGGCCTATTAGAAAGAACCCAGTTATGCTTACAGATTTGTGGATGTTGATATTTTCACACATCCGCTTTTGATTAAAATAAAGGCCCACCTGCTCTGTTAGTTGGAAATTCCACACATGTCCTTTAAAAACAAAAATAAAAAACCAAGGCAGTATATATTCTTTGGAGGAAGAAAGTATATCCATTAGCAGAAGAGAGTAGATCTAAAAGTATGAGTTAATTCCTCAGTTTCCCTTCGCCCATGTATAAACTTCCTTTCAAACCTTGGAGTGGGCCCTCCCAGTCTCTTTCTGACCCTGTCTGACCCTTGTAAAAATGCATGCAACCTCTAGGTCATTCTTTTTAAAACTGGAATTATGCTGCCCATCCTGGGCTTCGATTTGCTTTCTGCTTTGAACTCATTCTTGCAAATGGCTGAGGCATATAGGTCGGGCATGTCTGAAGTTTTCAGACACTCTGGTTCTGTTTCAAAGACTTGCAGGCTTCGGCTCTCAAAATTCAGTGAACAAACTCAAGCTACACGGTGGCTCACGGCTGCTTGTGAGGCCTGCGCTCTCCCTGGGCCCCTGCAAGCCTGCAGTGCCCATGTCTAGCTTTGTTTTGTTTCACAACAAACGTGGGACCCGCTGTCTTCACCTTGCGCGGAGAACCGGGGGAACCGTCCACACCAGGGGAAATGGTTTTCAACTCTTTGGGTCTTGAACAAAGACAACTTTTTCAAGCCACTGCGCTGAGATTCTCCCACGATGCATCTGACTGTTTCCCACTGGGAACGAGGACCCTCCTGGAGCTGCGGTGCTGCCCTGCACTGGGAATGACTTGAAGCCCCACCTGAAAAGCGGGTTTGCAGCCTTCCCGGAGAGGAGTCCAGCTCTCTGCAGGCCGGGACAGGTCTCCTGCCTCATCCCTGGAAGCAAATGTGGCTGTCGGGGAGGGGGCGGTGGCGACTGGGAGTCAAGTTGTTCTGGGTTCAGTGGGGCAGTCTTGTATCCCAGGGGCCCTCTGTCCTGGGCAAATAGCAGGGTGCTGGTCATCACAGCGGGAGGCCAACCTGCAGTCCTTCTGGGGAGCTGGTCAGGGTCAAAATCAGAAGGTTTGGTGACCACTGAGGTTCAGGACTCTCTGAGGTCCCGCCCAGCCACTTCTCTCAGGCCTCCCTGGTGCCTGAAGCTGAGCCCGCCAAGCAGGCAGCATGTTTACCCCTGTCTCCCTGCTCACAGCATGGTGGGTTGAGTCTGTGACTGGCATCAAACCGCTGGCTATGGGCCGCCCAAACATTCATATGGCAAAGGGATTTGGGCCTCAGCTGTAGTCCCCGAGAGCCAGTGTGAGGCCCAGAGGCCCCTTCCCAGGACTTGCTCTTCAGGGTCAGCCCCATGACCTTCGGTTTGTGCACAGCATGTGGGCCTTGCGATCCCAGGCCTGGGCTAGAGACCTGGCTCATCCCTGGAGAAATCCACCTGGAAGCCGAGAGCCAGGGCTGCAGGGAGGCAGGCTGGGACTCGGTCGGTTGTGCCCTGCCCTGGGACGAAGCCCTGTGGGTAGCCCACCACCCCTCCGCCTTCCACTGCCCTCCTGCCAGGCTGGGCCCGGCTCCTCTAGCAGCTGGGAGATGGTACCGCTCACAACGTGCCAGGAAGGCCGAGGGGCCCGGGGTTCTTTGGCACTCTGGGGCTCGGGCACCTGGGTCCCCACGGCGGCCCCGGACCCCCTCTTGCTGCCTGCACAGGCACCCCAGGTCTCGGACCTCTGCCAGCCCCACCGGTCATTAATATGTTTGTGACTCCTCCTCTCCCCCTTCACAAGCAAAGCTCACATTTCATCAGATAATTCCATGAGCTGGGGAGCTTTCATTTTGCTGTCTATAATCAGAGCATAAAAACCCCAGCAAACCCCCAATAAAATTGTGCTGATTTTATTTGCCACCCACATTGCTTTTAAAAAAAATGTAAACGCAGCACTTAAAAATGTGGAGATCAAACTCTACAATCTAGGTATCTTGAGATTCTTTTTTATAAAACAAAAACTGGGACCATCCTAGGATGGCTCCAACCGCCAGCTGGAGCAGAGTAGCAGATGGCTCTGGAGACAGGGCACAGAACCCCAGGTCCCCACAGCCCCGCAACTCCATGCTGGGCACGCAGGACGTGCAGGCAGTGGGGGAGACCTCCACCCTCGCCTCCAGGGTGCAGACCAGATTTCCTAATCTGCTTGCTCCGAGATGTTTGGAGCCCTAATGGCTGGAGCTCCAGCAATCATATTGAATCATGAGGAGGGCTGAAGCCTGATGAGTCATGATAAGGATGAAAAGCAGAAAAATAGAAGGAGATGGTGCCACTTCTCAGTCTCCAACAACTTTTAGATGAGGAGGAAATAGGTCCACCTTGTTTAAGTCACTTGTGTGAGGTCCATGTTACCAGCGACCATGTCGTTCTAGTGCTAAACCTTTTACCTTCCTTTCCTTTGCTCACAGGGGTGATATTGCAGTATATTTTCTAGTGTCGAAGGGGGCTTCTGGGTTTACAGCCCAGGCTTGGCCTTCCGAAAGTCACTATAGAAAACTCTCCTGGAAATAGCCTTGGAAGTCTGGGACTGTAGCGTCTCCCAAGACATCTTAACACGATTATTTCATCAGACTGTCCATTAAGTTTTGGTTTTTTTAAAAAAACAAGGCCGTTGTTGAAATATATTCTTAAAAGCTCTAGGTTATTTTCTCATCTTCCCCTATGAGCGCTTTCGGGTCCTGCTGCTCTTTTCCCTGGATTTTTTTTCTTCAGAGTGCTACACCTCTTGTGAACCTGGAACTTAGATTTCACCCCCAGGCTTAAGCAACCTGGGTATTTCCTTGGCATCAGATTTTTCATCAGAGCCCCCGATGAATCTTTCTTGGAACATCTAGATGCAGATTGGAGACTTCTCCTCAGCCCTTGCACCAGCCCTGAAGCTTGGGGCTCACAGAGATGCCAGAAGTGGCCTCTGGGCCTGCTCTGCCCCTAGCAGTAGCACTAGGCTGGCAGCCCTGGCGGGCGGGCGGCGGGAGGGAGGAGCTGAGGTTTGCGTTGTGTTCGATTTTAACTCGTCTGAATGTAAAGAAGCCCAGGTAGCCAGCTCTTGTCTTCTCTGTAGATGACCAAAACTTGCCTTTGGGTCCTAGGGGGAGAAATCGCAGACCCTCATCTTGACCTAAAAACGTGCCCGGATCCCTCAAGTCGCTTCTTGGGCAGGTTGACGTCCTGGTCCCCAGGGCGCCAGTTCCCTTCTCTGTGAGTCTCAGTTCCTCGTGCACAGGCCCTCCGCACTGTCCCCAGATGGCAGTGAGTGTGAGTGCCCCTCCCACCTTCTGTGCCCACCTTGAGCCCCAGGCTGATCTCGCCTTCCACAGTAGCACCTCCTGGAGGGCGGGGTTCCGATTCCACTCTGAACTTGGCCCAGCGCTCTGAGCTGAGCAAATCCGTAGGTCAAGTGACCCGAATAGTTCAGCCCAGCCTCAGCCCCCTGTCTGGTAGCGTCTCCCACCGTAGTGTGCCCAGCAGCGGAGTGGGAGGCCAGGGGCTCCTTTGGGATTAGCTTCCAGGCACTTCTCAAATCCGGCACCTCTGAGCAGGTGGCTGCAGGGTCCCCAGGTGTTGCTGGGGACTGCTCGGAGGCAAGTGGAATGGGTTCGTCCTTGGAGGACCAGGGTCCCAGCATGGTGGGGTCCAGCCACTGGACTTGGGGGCGTGCTTTCTGCTCTTGCCCCCTTAACAGAAGACTGCCAGAGGACTGGGGTGCAGGTTCCATAAAGAAGGAAGTGAAACAGATAAAACGGTACCAGTCAACACATGTCAGGGCCTCACGGGTGCCGGGACGTGGGCATTGTGGCTGTCCCTCCTGACGTTCTCAAGAGAGCATTACAAAAGCGCTTCTGTTATCCCGTCTGTTTGCACAGGGAGAAACTAAGGCTCCCAGAGATCAAACATTTGGGCAAGGTCACATGGGAAGGAAGCAGCAGAGTTCGCACGCAGGCCCCGGAGGTCTCCTCTCAACCAGGCGGGCGCCCGGCAGTGCTTCGAGCCCTAGAAGGTCCCGGCGAGAAAGCGGCGATCGTGGCTTCGAGTTTTTCTCCAGGTACAATCTCTTTTCAAATAGGCCTTATAGGGGAAATAGCATTGCCAGATAAAACACAGGACGCCCGGTTAAACTTGACGTTCAGATAAATGACAAAGAATGTTTCAGTGTAGGTGTGTCCGTGCAATATTGGGGATAGAATGATAATTTACAAAAGTGATTCACCGTTTCTCTGAAGTTCAAATTGACTTGGCGTCCTGTATTTTACCTGGCTTGCTGGCACCCCAGCTGGGCACTGGGCTCACCCATGAACCACACCTGCCTCCTGTGCAGCGGTGCGGACCAGTTCTCCACATGGACCTCCATCGAACCCACAGAAAAGCAACCCCAGGTCTCCAGGTAACTCCGCTGGGCAGAGGTGCTTATTAGTTTATTAATTAAACGTGCAACTCGCTGTGCTCGGGGGCCCTGGCTTGTGCTCCGCTGCTATAACTCACCAGCGTGCCCGAGGGGGTGGCGGGCAGCCCCTGCGCCTCTTATTTGCTGCCAAGATTCAGGGCTACCAGTTACTCTTGTCAATCTTTGGCTTAATCATTTAGCAGTCGTAAAGGACTCATTAAAAACGCCGAAGTTTATTGGAAACACCTCCTGCCTGTTCGGAGGCAGCCAGCCCAGCCCATGTACCCACTTGTCCTGCGCGAGAGTCTTGCAGACCTGCTGACTCTAGTCACACCCCTGCAGCTCGGGGGCAGGCTGGGGGAGACGCCAAGGGCCAGGTCTCTAGAGGGGCCGACTGGCCCGGCACCCTCCCCGGCTGGAAGCTGGCCGCCTCTCTCGGCCTCCCAGCCTGCTGCCTCCCTCTGACTCTTGGCTGGTGCCCAGTCTCGGGACGCCGCCACTCGGCTGTGCCCTCCCCCCACCTGCCTCTTCGCCTGTCCTCTGGGCCTCTCCTGCAGGGGTCCCCCAAGCCCTCTGAGGCCCAGCTCGGGTGAAGCACGCCGCCCCTTCGCTGGCACGCGGCCTCGGCTGTACGGTCTGGGTCTGGGTGCTGGTGCTAGATTGGTGTGGCTGCCCGAGTTTTCGTTCATTGAAGACACTGGTGTTCCCCTCTGACCCCTGAGCCTCCCCGCCCCACTCTGTAGCCAGGTAGAAGCGGAGGGAAGTCTCGGGACTCTGGTCACTGCCCCTGCAGCTCCCTTCCAGCCTCCTCCCGTCCCTACTTCCCTCCTGCCTCCCCAGCACAGAGCCAGGGGCTGCTGCTGCACCTGATCAGAGCGGGTCACTCCTGCAAGGACCCCCCTCGGGGCTCAGGGGACAGCCGAGGTCACCGCCCCAGAGCAGTCTCTCTGTGTCTGTCCTTGTGACACATGGGGTGGGTCCTGTGTGGCGAGGGAACTGTCTTGTGCATGGTGGGGTGCATAATGACCCTGGCCTCTATGTGCTGTGTCAGCAGCCCCCCAAGTTGGACAACCAAAAAATGCCTCAGGATGTTGCTGTATGCTCCCTAGGACAAAACTGCTTCCCAGCTGAGAACCACCAATGAAGACATTCTGATCACCCCTCCCTCCCTGGCGATGCCATACCAGCCTCAGGACCTTGGCACCTGATGGCGGGCCCTGCCCCCACTACCTGCCTGGCTTAGCGCTCCCCTCCTTGTAGTGGGGACTCAAAGGGCTCTTCTCAGTGAGCCCTGCCCTGGACACCCGTCCCCATCTCCCCTGCACCACCGGGATGCCGGGCACAGGCGGGCAGAGGCTTCTTTGTGCTCAGGCAGTTCACTGGTGCCCAGCTCAGAGCAGGCCCAGCCCTGGGCAGGTGCCTAGCAAACTGTGGAAGGAAGACGCGTGAGACACTTCTCGCCTTTGACCCCTGGTCCCACCTCCTCCCCCGTCTCTCAGTGGAGCGGGAGCCACAGGGAAGCCCCAGCCTCTGGGGAGAAAGACTGCTCCCCCAGGGAGGGGCTCGAGGGGACGGGCCTCTAGGGGTCACTCATTCAGAGCGACCAGGTGCCACGCCAGGGAGCCCTGAGGTGGGAGAGGAGGGAGCCCCACAGGCTGGCTGAGCAGACCTGGAGGAGGGGCTTGCCTGTCTCAAGGCTGTCTGAAGACCCTGGCTGTTTGAAGGATTTACCAGTGCACCCCCACATCCAGGGCCCTGGAGGGCACTCCAGGAGGAATGGACCTGCACGTTGGATTCACGGGGCCTGGCTTGCACAGATGTGGGCTGGGTGTCGTTCTAGGCACCAGGGACACAGCACGTGTGACAATGTGTGTGTCCTGTGGAGCTCATGCTTGTGTAGCAAAGGCAACAAAGATTAGCTGGGCCGAGCGGCGCACATCTGTACTCCCAGCTGCTTGGCTGGAGAGGAAGGAGGGTGACTGTAACTCAGGAACTGAGGACATAGCAAGACTGTCTTAAAACAACACAGCCCAAAACAACAATAACAGCAAGAACCAAAGTTTCCATGGCAGGCCTCCCGTGAGTGCTTACCGAGCACTAGCTTACTCGGGTAGGAAACGTGACTGCCCCAGTGTATAGGGAGAAGGCTGGTGCTCGGGAGTGAGGCACGAGACTCCCCCAGGGCCACGCGGCAGGAGCTGGGGTTTGAACTTGTGCAAATCTCCCCATCCAGCCTAGGGAAGGCAACGAGGGCTTGGGAGCAGTGTCTGGTGTTTCGAAGGCTTTGTGCTCTGAGCTGGGGTCTTGCGCAGGGTGGACGGGGGCGCGTCCCCAGAACTGGGGCCCGAGCTGCATGCTGGGGCATGACAGCACCTCGTGAGGGAGGCTCCGTTCTGCGATTCCCTTTCATCCCGGGAGACCTGGCGTTACTCATCGAGATAAAAATCAGCCATGCAGCCTCTTCCAGATGGCACACGGTTGAGACCAGGACAGCTGCCACTGGCTGTGGTCAGCAGGGGCGGAGTTCGGGCTGCTGAGCCCTGCAGAGACGGAGGTGGGGGGTGGGGATTGCCGAGAGCAATGGCATCTTCTGGGAATGGACTCAGATCCCCAAGACATCTTGGGACGAGCTGGCGCTGTCCTGTGTCAGGCACTGGCTGTGGGTACTGCAGCTCATTGTGCCCAAGTTTGTGTTGGCGGCCGTAGAGCACTCAGATTTCAGACTGAGTGTGAGCCCTTCCTGCTTTGCCCAGGTAGTTTTTCCAACCAGTCCGGCCATTTCAACAATTCATTTCACCACCGAATTTGACAGAGGAAGTTCTAGACCTGGTCTCCTTGCCTCTCCCCAGCCTGGGAATTCCAGTTCTAAGAGTGGCAACATAAAATCAGCAGATTTATATTTAATTAATTTTAACTTTAAAATAGTTGCTTGGTCTAAGAATGTAGATGCCTGAAGAATCTACCTGCAGGCCGTGTTCAGAAACGTGAGCTCAAGTGGGCAAATGCCGAGGTGAGCAGTGTGCAAGGGGGAAAAGCCAGAAACAACCTAAGTGCCCAGCTACGGGGGATGGTTCCATCCTGGCACAACCACAGGGCGGGACAAGCTCTTGTGCAACCCCAGAAGAAACTGTTTTCCAAGAGAACAAAACAGCACGGGAAAATTCCCATGGTTTAAAATTAAATGATTAAAAACTGCATTCTAAACTGGTAATGAAAGGAGTTTATATACTTAGGTCTCAAATCTGGTGTGCGTGCGTGCGTGCGTGCGTGCGTGCGTGTGTGTGTGTGTGCGTGCTAGGAAATGGGAAGTTTTGCTTTTTTACTTTTTTTTTTTCCCAGTATCAGACATAGGACATCGTCTATGCCAGGCAAGCGCTCCACTACTTGACCATTTCGTACATTTTCTACTTTACTAACCTTTAACTTCAGATAGTAATCAGAAACAAAAACATTATTTTAAAAGAGTGAAAATTTCTTGGACTGGTAGGAGCCTGGGTGCTTTCTCCTCTTTTATTGTCCTCAATCTCCAACATGGGGATTTAGTCTTACAAGCAATAAAGTATTATTAATTCCGCTTTCTGGGCAAGACCAGAAGATACATTCCACGAGGCAGGAGGGTCTGTTAGTGTCATGAAATGGAGTCAAATCCAGTCGACACGACGGGGTGGGGGATAAGTGGCTTCAAATGGTGAGCACACACACAGTTACTCTTGGGACTGTCGGCACGTTTGTGAGGATGTTACGAAAGACGGCCCTGAAAGTTGTTAAAACATAAAGCACACAGAGTAAAACGCCAACAAGTAGAAACCATTAATCTACTTAGATTTTCAAAAGCTCAGAAGCATGATTTTATTTGTGTCTTGTTGGACATCTGCCTTTTCTCGCCTCGCCCTCCTATTGCTGGAAACTGGAACAGGCTGAAATGAATCTGAAGGCATCCGGTTTTCCCAAAGCCCGTTTCCACGTCTGGATTGTGTCGGCCCGTCTTCCTCATCTGGGGCATCGCCCAGGAGGCTGGCCCTGACCTGCCCCAGCTCCCGGCCTGACTGCAAAGATGCCCGTGGCCGATATTCAGCCACATTGTGGAGAAGGGGCTGTGATGAGGTGTATGCCCATTTTACAGAGTGCGAAACAGCCTGGGAAGGAAAGAGAATCGGTGCCAATTTCCCCGACCAGGAAGTAATGGAGCCACGATTCAAAGGCACGTCTGTCTCTCCAGACCTTTTGCAGAATCTCACAGCCCAGAGTGGAATCCTGGACAGAACAGAGAGCCCCAGGTTCAACAGTAACAGGAGACCCCTGCTCGTGCTGCCCAGTGGGAGCCAGAAGCCACCCAGCCACGCCGTAAGGGAGACCACGTCAGCATCTCCGGAAAGCCACCCCCAACTCCTAGCAGGTGAAAAGGCCCCGGGAGGCCGAGGGAAGGGAGCCAGCCTCCTCTCCCTGCTTGGGGTTGGCCAGAAAAGGCCATAAATCCAGATGGCACAGAATCTGTCTGAAATGTAGCCCAACGACAAACAACCACTCAGTCATTTTTATGGTTATTATTTTTTTCTTTCTGAAACTAATCAGTTCAGCGTGAGTCGCTTCGCAGAAGCCGAGGCTGTCTGCCCAGAAGTGGTGGTGCCCTGACTGATGTCATCGGTGGACGCGTCTCAGAGACGGCGCCCGGTTCCAGGGTCTCCTGCGTGGCTGGGCCGGCGGGGTGTCTGGATGTGGCGGCTGCGGTGGCGTCGCCAGGTGAAACACAACACACGCCACGAGAGGCGCTTGTTGTCTGCAGTGCAGAGTGAGCCGGCTCCCTGTTCCTTTTCTTGCAGCAGGGATGACACACGTCCGACAAAAGGCCAAAAAGCGGCAGGGAGTCTCTTCCCGATCCAGTCCCGCTCCTCTCACTGCCTTGATTAAAAAGCTTTAACCATTTCCTGTTGGTCTGAGCAATGCTGTGCATCTAACCCACGCACCAGAGGGCTTCTTAAAATGCAGGGTCTGGAGCCCCGCTGCTGGCGTGTCCGCCTGAGCATACCTGGGCTGGAGTCTGGGAATTCGCATTTCTCTAAGTTCCCAGAGGGTGACAGTGGTGCTGGTCTGAGATCCCTATTCCAGTAACTCAGTTCTTAGGATGCAGACTAACCCTCCACCGTCTTCCACCACCATGCCCTGCCCTGCCCTGCGTGGTCCAGACCCTGCAACCCCTCCAGTCAGTCTCACACTTCTCTCCCCTTGCTCACTGGAGAACTCCCCCGGTGCCCACAGGGCCTTTGCATGAGCTCTGCCTGCCCATCGCCTTGACTTACCCCATTGCTATTTCCTTCTGTGCAAGGTCTTGCCATTGTCCTCATTTTTTTTTTTTGTCCCTGTTTTTCAAATGTGGAAACTGAGCTTTGGAGAATTTAAGTCCTTACCCAAAACAAACTGCTAACAAGAACTAACTCAGAATTCCATCTGCCTATCTCCAAATCCAAATTTGGCTTTTATGAGATTGCTACTTAATAGGTATTTATTTATACTTAAACCAAACCCTTGAGATTTGTACTCTGGAATTTGGGAAACAAGTTCAGATTTACCCTCTTAAAACCCTTCAAGAACCAATAAATTTAGCTCATACCCCTGCTAATGTCTCAATGTTTGTATGAATTTAAGAGTGTTAATCCCTCACCCCAGACACATACATCCTGATAGTAGAATTGTGTCAATTTCCTATATTCTAGAAAACATTTTAGCTCTTAGCATCTGCAAATGGATGTGGGGGAATAACTTGGACCCAGGTAGGTGAAGTCTGCACTCTGCACTCAGCGCCCAGGTTGTTGAGTCCAGGTTGCTGAATTAAGAAGGCTAAGACTCTTACCCTCGGCACAGGCTGTCTTCTTAGGCATTTTTTTTTTTTAAATCTTGGAAGCTTGTTTTTGCCTTGGCACTTTCCAGTGTATCCACCCATCCATCCACCCACCCTATCCATCCATCCACCCATCCATCCACCCATCCACCCATCCATCCATGCATTCATCCACCCACATAT